>JBAMJV010000161.1:0-128700 GCA_037951105.1 Echinarachnius parma
AACAATAGAAGCATGGGACAGGTTTCAGTTTTTCAAATTTCCATTTCGTTAAAAAGATATTTAGGATTGAAGCGTTCGGAATTGTAACTATCCACTGGATAGTAATAACCGTGTACAAAGGCAGTTCAATCGATAGTGAATATCACTTTGCATTTTCGCTCATTACTCAGCCATATAACATCCTTTAAACATGACATTTTCACACATTACTCAGTGGACATATCATATCACAACAATACACATTGTATCAACCATTCATCACTTTTTGCACATGTCAACAAAGTTACTAGATTCTTTTAATGATATACTATATCATGATATGTGCATGAAATGGCTTGTATGGTATGCATCCCATGATCCTTTGCCATTTACTATCTAGTGACTAATAGAGGACAATTTTACAAAGCATCCTCTATTTGTCCAGGAGTTGCCAGCTTGGCTCAGGAAGAGGGTTCTGCCAAAAGAAAGCATGATGTAATTTCCTGTCTGCCCAGGAAAGTTTGGTACCCTAGAGAGTAGTTGATCGGCATTAACCTGTAACGTGCCATGTGCATGAATATGCATGCTGTGGTCTCCCAGATTTTCAAGTAAATACTCCTATATATGGCTGATACAGGTATGCCGTACAGTCAAATCACACGTAAAGGTATATTAAACACTTTGTAAACCCTTATTCTTGAGGACAAGTATTATGCATATAAATATTTCTTTAGCTCTCAAGAAGTGACAAAAAAATCATTATTTATAACATTTAAATTGTTTTTTGCAAACTGAAAAAACAGAACTTCATGATAATGATGTTGCCAAAACATGAGTGTTATCTCACTTTAATTGACTCATTTGATAAACAAGGTAATTATCAGATTGCCTTTGAACTCAAATATTTATTTATTGCTTGTATGTGTCACTATTATTTTTAAATTGTAGGTTCAATATATGCTGTACATGTTACAGCACGGAATGTTTGCACAATTTCATTTTGTATTATGCAAACCTAAAGGGAATTTTATGATAGGATGTTGACAAAATGAGTGACATGTTCTTCCATTGTAAAAAGTAAACAATCTGATTGCCATTGTACCCAGTATTTTTGTTATTGTATGCATTTGTCTTGGATGGTAAACCCATTTAGGACAAAGACACAGAAGACTTGCATTGTAATATGTGCAAAAAGGGCATTGCACTCAAATTAAACCATATTCAAAGTTTTAATATTTAGCTGTACCATAGGGAGAACTAAGCTAACTACATGTATATGTAAGCATTAAAAGGAAACGGATGCGATCATGACCGCGCAATCATTACCAATCTGCCTGTTAGAACTTGCGTTGCAATGGAAATGCATATAAGCGAGTATTATGTGCGCTAGTGGTACTTTGGAATGTAGCCGGCCGGGTTCACCAGTGTGGTGGAGATTCCTGTCTCTCTGTTTCATATATGTGACCGGCTATAGCAAAACCCTGCACTTGTCGGTAAAAATCAAAATATAGATTTTCATACCATTAAAAAGGCCTCGTCACAAGCTTTCATTTCATGCTTTGTTATAACATATTGGTCAATAATTTGCGAAGATATAATTGTTTCAATTTTACAATCATAATTCTTTTACACACATTATGTGAACTTAAAATGCCAATTTCTTCAAAACATGAATTACCGACAAGTGCCAGGTTTTGCTATAGCCGGTCACATTTAGCACTGTCAAATTCACATCTTGGACTTTTTGAAATATTCAACGTATTAGTGCGATACTTCTCCTTTTTTTAAAAAGATGTTTTTGAAAAAAGGACATTGCACTCCAAAATCTTGATACCAGCTGTAAATTTGACAACACTTATGTTTAGCTAAGATAAGAATCGGAAATGATTTATCATGTATTTATTAACTCAGTGCCCTCTTTGAACATTGGTATTCAGTATCAATGAGTAATTCTATTGTTTTAACTCTTGAGATTATAAAGGTACACTCCCACCTTTTTAGTTGTATCAGTTGTATCAATATTTGTTCATAAATTATATTGATGGTTCTTGAATTAATGATAAGGTTGCCATTTATATCACTTTGTTTTTGACATTCACTAGGCGAGAGGAAAATTAATCGCCTCTACCTAACATTTCCCATTTGAATGTTTGGTTCAGTATTTCACAATGATTGAACAATGTATACAAAATTATTGTTGCTAAGTACAAAAAGTTGCTGTGTTTCATGACATTTATATACAGTGTACTTGGCCCTCATAGTATAGTTGCTATGCGTCTTTTTGAGTGGCATGTTTTCATATTGATCAAACTATAAGTTAGAGCATGTGCAGATCTGATACACTCACAATCTTCCCTTCATTAAAAGGGATGCCTGTAAAGTGTCTAACTCCACGAAAATTACTTGGAGCTTCCTCGTTTCTCTTCTACTGTGTTGTTTAGCTTATGGTAAGAGAAGAATAAAATAGGGTTAGATTTTCTCAAATGCCCCTTTAGTATGACGATATCTATCATTCAGCTCAAAGGCGTTAATTAACGGTCATAAATCTCATAAACGTCCGTTGTAAAAGCTGACGCATATTTTCGCTTTTTTTACCAGGAAAGCAGTGTTCGTTTTCAATGAAACTTTCACACATCATTCGGACATATCTTACAATGATTTTGGTACAGGATTGAAGTCTCAATTTTTGGGCAATATCTGACACTTTACAGGTGCACCTTTAAAGGGTACCACTACCCAAAAATAATATTCTTATTAAAGAAAGGTAACATCTTTAGTATTCCATTCCATCAACAAGTTCACAAAAATATGTTTCCAGAAAAGAAAAAAAAATTGGAAAACGCATCACCATTCTAAAGCATGCATTCATGCGGTCTGAATTGCGAAGACTAATGTGTGCAGAGCGAACAAATCGCCCGGGAATCTATTGTCTACAAACGTACGCATGAATGGCATTGGCGCACTCGCAAATGGTTGGCCCGTATGGAACCAGGAAATAGTAGTGGTTCCGTAAGTGGTGGAAATTAATTGCTTTGTTTATGAATTACACAACCCTTTGAAAAATGTTGGGTATTTATTTGATATCACAAAACGGTACCAAAACATATAATAATGTGTTGTTCTTTGCCTGGTGGTCCCCTTTAATGTTTATAACATCAGCCCATCAAAATACAAAGTGTTATTTGCTAACTAATTGCACATTTTTAAATATCCTTTTTACTCAGTTATAATTATCCACTAGATTATTATGAAACTGAACCTTTTAATCCAACATATGCCGTATCTTATCAACCCAACCAAGACACTCTTTTAATATCAAGCCCTGCATAGTTTGAGCAAATCTACATTTTCTTTCTTTGATTATGTTTGTCATTGTCTGATGTTCTTATTTTTATGTCCAGGTTGCTCTCCTGTTCCTCGTGTTTTGGATCATCAGCATACTGGCTTTCATCTGCTGCAGTATGACCAACATTCCCCCGTACGTCAACCCTCTGATCCTAGCCGGATCAATGCTGCTGTACCTGATCAACCCAACTAAGACACTCAACTTCAGAGCAAGGTTCTGGCTTCTTAGAATATTGGTAGGTCCTAGCATTATCAATATAATTATCTTATTATATTACCGACTTTTTGATTTGTTAATGATCATTCGACGGATGAGCATCCCCCCGTACGTCAACCCACTGATCCTAGCTGGATCCATGCTGCCGTACCTGATCAACCGGACTAAGACTCTCAACTACAGAGCAAGGTTCTGGCTTCTTAGAATGTTCAATATTCATTTTCAATCATTCTTAGAATATTGCTAGGTCTTTCTATCCTTTGTAGACGGTAGTTCTTTTATACCTTGGTGTGGGAACGATTTGTTATAATAAGAATGATGTTCCCCGAACGTCAATCCTTTGATCCTAGGATCAAAGGATTCTTTGCAGGATTTAATCAACCCAACTAGGACTTTCAAATACAGAGTGAGGTTCTGGCTTCTTAGAATATCATTAGATCCTAGGATCATTTCAGTTTAATTGCAAAATGATATGTTAACAAAATACATTTTAATAGACATTCCCCCCCTCACTTCAATCGTCTGATCCTTGTGGGACACAGGACATATTATACAAATAATGAATGTTTATGAGTGGAATGGTACAAATATTTGCATGAGGTGAAAGATGAAATGAGGCGAAGCCGAGTTGAATGGAACATTCCATCTTTCACTGAATGAAAATATTTGTACCATTCCACGAATGGAAAAACATTCTTCATTTGTTTTATATGACACCTACTTTATTCGCTTCTTCGTGTTATAAGAATCCGCACTGTCGATTAAATCGTCCAAATCGGCATCCGTCAGCAAAATAATTCCCGGTTCTGCAGCCATGTTGTGTAAAAAGTACAGCTGCCTTGCATGGAGTGCGTAATGTTTGTTAATGCGCTTGTTCATGAAGGGAAAATCTGTGCAATGCGTGCAGTTATTTTTAACGCGCGCTGGCGCTTGCACAACAACAACATAAAAAGTACCATTCAACGTTGAATGGTACTAAAAAAAGTTCTATTCAACGTCAAATCGTTGAATGGTACATTTCCATGAATGTCATGTGACCTGAATTCAACCAATCACATTGCGAGAACATTCTAAGGTGTCATATAAAATCCATAATTACAGTAGTTTAGTCACACAACAATGACTTTGATTCCTTGATCGTACGCTAGAAAGTCAGTCTATTGTGAAGACTGAATATGTTTATTGTTCCTTTACCTTTTGCAGGGTCACATTGCAATAGCTCCATTTTTACAAAGTAGGCTTTGCTGATTTCTGGCTGGACGATCAACTCGACAGTCCTACAACCCTCCTTGACATAAGTTTTCCTGAATGATTGATGATGATTGTAGTTTTATTGGGTCACATACATAGAAACCATGCCATTAATAACTTCATCATAAGATGGTAAGCGAGTATATTTCAAAGACTAAATGTGTTTGTTTTTCTCTTCTCTTTTGCAGGGTCACATTGCAATAGCTCCATTCCACAAAGTAGGCTTTGCTGATTTCTGGCTGGCTGATCGACTCAACAGTCCTACAGCCCTCCTCTTCGACATAAGTTTTCTTGAACAATTGATCATAATTGTAGTTTTATTTGGTCACATACATAGAAACCATGCCATTAATAACTTCATCATAAGATGGTAAGCGAGTATATTGCAAAGACTAAATGTGTTTGTTTTTCTCTTTCCATTTTGCAGGGTCACATTGCAATAGCTCCATTCCACAAAGTAGGCTTTGCTGATTTCTGGCTAGCCGATCAACTCAACAGTCCTACAACCCAGTTTTTCTGAATGATTGATCATAATTGTAGTTTTATTGGGTCACATAGAAACCATGCCACTATTGCCCCCTTTTAAATCCCTTCATCATAAGATGGTAAATGAGTTTATTGCGAAGACTAAAATGTGTTTGTTTTTCTCTTTCCATTTTGCAGGGTCACATTGCAATAGCTCCATTCCACAAAGTAGGCTTCGCTGATTTCTGGCTGGCCGATCAACTAAACAGTCTCACAGCCGTCCTACTCGACCTAGAGTTCCTTATATGTTACTACTCGTGCGAAGTGAGCTGGGTCAAAACAAATTGTAAGTCATGAGATCTACACCATGTTTTACAGACATACTGGCCCGGATTCACAAAGGAGGTTTGTACAAACCATGGTTTATCCATGGTCTACAGCTATGGAGTGCCATTTGTAAACTGATGGAGAAAGAATGTAAATTCCTTACTTGTTAACAATGTTGATAGTACACATTTACAAAATGCACCAAATAATTTTGCACCAAATAAATTTGCTGGTTAGCAAGCACTAACGGTCATATCATTAGAAATTTTAAATTGTTTTACTTGTATACGAGCAGCACTCCATAGATGTAGACCATGGATAAACCATGGTTTGTACAAACCTCCTACAAACCTCCTTTGTGAATCCGGGCCAGTATTTGTATGTTTCTTACCTTGCAAAGAAAGTGGAATCAAACTCACTGTAATTTTAGATTATCCTATTTTCTTGTAGAACTATTCTTCATAGTATTTGTTGTTTCACATAACTGACTAGGGTTAGAGTTGCAGAAATATGTTCAATCGATTGTAAGTTACAATGAAATGTAAGTCAGATCATGTGTTCTAAATGCTCAAATCTGATTGGTTGAAACTCGCAAATGTTCTGACTTACAATCAATTGTTTCTCTTTCTGCAATGGGGCCTAGCATTTACATTAATTTAAATGATACAATTTAACTTTTGTATTTGTGCGTAAATAGATGAAATCCACAGTGTACATACTCATGTAAAATTTGTAGCTACTGAACAGCAGAAATGGGCTTACATTAAATTACCATGTAGCTTTTCTTAACAGTTCTTTCTATCGGTTACTTGTTTATTTGTATTTATTTCCATATTTTGCTTAATTTTCAATGGGTAGTGTTCTGCGTAGTGTCTGAAATCCTATTCAACATGGATATGAGGATGATGAAAACGATGATTGATGCATGATTCAATGACCCTAACCCTGTTCCCTTCGAGATTCTGAAATCCCCATAGACTTTGTACATAGCCCACTCTGTTCCCATAGGCAATGGGTTAATATTTTCATTTAATTGTTTTATGTGTAGTGGATGTTTATTTAATTTGTTTACATCACCCTCTTCCACTTTCTCACAACAGGTAGTGTAGAGTGTTTAAAATCTTATTCAATCGGGATACGAGGGGTCGTTGCGTGCCTTCCCGCGTGGTTCCGTTTCGCGCAGTGCCTCCGTCGTTATCGCGACACCCGAGACGCATTCCCTCACTTGGTCAATGCGGGCAAATACTCCACCACGTTCTTTGTGGTGATCTTCGCAACTTTTGTGGAATTGAATCGAGGTAGGTCATATCTAGTGCAAACATGACTGCAATTTTTGTATTTTATTTTGATAATAATATGAACATTCATATAGCGCAGCTACTATAAATTTATATTGTACTGGGATTAAATAATTATATAATTATTATTACCCATGTTCATCAGGTACATTTCAAACCCACACAATGATATTGCATACTTTCTCAACACCCCGGGGAGCATACTAGCCGAGCTACCACATATTTTGATGTATGCTTGATGGTAAATAAGATGTGAATGATAATGAAACACTGCCCCGAAAAATTGTAATGTCAAAACATGCTTTCAAACTTGTACTTCAGCCATCCTAAATCGGAAGTTATTCATTAATAACTCATTATGATCATTTGATTATTCATGATTTCTGTACTGGGGATATTTGGTTCTTTTCTGTGTACTTTATTCTACACTATTAATCATGAATAAAAGTTCAAATGTGAAAATTATGTATAATAATGATATATTCATACTTGATACTAAATGTTAGTTTTCATTTAAACAGAAACACGGACTGTTCAATTCTACCAAGACCCGCTATACATTCTATGGACCTTCAGTTCCTTTGTTAGTTCATGGGATATAAAGATGTGGATTGTTTTTTTTTGTCAAGAATCATGCTATTGATTTTATTTATGATTGAGATGTTTGATTATCTTATTTTATTCCAACAGAAACACGGACTGTTCCGTTCTACCAGGACCCGCTTTACATTCTATGGATCTTATGTGCCTTTGTTAGTTCATGCTACACCCTTACATGGGATATAAAGATGGATTGGGGACTCTTAGAAAAGAAATCCTTCAACAAGTTACTCAGGGACGAAATAGTTTATCCAGAAAAGGTGAGAATTACTTCCCCATTTATATATTATGATTATCCATTTTATTATTGTCAAGTCTCAAAGCGCTCAGAGCATTATTACCTTGACTTTAGCCGACTCAAGCGCTCAAGCATTTCAAGGAATACATTCCTGCCAAGTACCCATTTACTACACCTGGGTTGAGAGCAGTAAATGGGGGTAAAGTGTCTTGCTGAAGGACACACGTGCCGCGGCTGTGAAATGGAAACCTTCCGCCGTCATGATAGCTTTCCAGCTCATTGGTTAGAGCGCCAGTCTAGCAATCAGAACATCTCGGTTTCGTTTCCTGGCATTGCCTGAATTTCTTTGCTGATTTAAATTTATTGAATGTATTTTGGGTCCCAGTTTCCCCTATATATTTAAACTTTATTTGTTTTTGTAGCAAGTTTCAAGATCAGATTAATTAATTTTTAACATGTGGAAATTGATTTTCAATAAGTTCATTAAGCAAAAACTGTTTTGAAAAATGTGAGAACCCTCATATCTCTATGAATAATGTCGTCTTTTTTTTCTTCAAATTATTTTCCACAGGTTTATTATTTTGCAATGTTAGAGGATCTTACTCTGCGGTTTATCTGGGTGCTAAACAACACACTTGGCCAGATGGCGGTGTTAGGAGCGCGGGATCACATGATTATGAAGACCATTCTTAGCATACTAGAGGTCATGAGGTATGAACACACATTTTAAATCAATTTTCATTAAAGACCTGGTCAGATATCACTGGATAGCGTAAACCGGATGCCCGACGAATAGAACATTTTCGAAATCAAATTATCCGGTGGTGAAAGTCGTCTCCATTGCGTCATGCACAAAACACTCCGCCTGTTTGAACAATGTACATTGCCTGACAAGGAACGGACAAGAAACGCATACGAACGGATTGAACATCTTACTCTCGGTCGGGCATCCGTTTTACGTTACCCGGTGATATGTGTCCGGGCCTTTAGTTCAATTCAAGTCTGATCTTTCTCCCTTGCCCCTATCCTCCTAAGATAACAATAACAGAATAGAAATGCATACAAAAAACAGCCCAAGTTGATGTTGATTATTGACTATGGGCATTCTCTACCAAAGCGTGCCCGTGACTAGGCATGCATGCCAAGTTGTGGGCATGCTTTGGTAGAGGATGCCAAGACTATGAAGTCATGAGGTATGAACACAAACATATACATCAATAAAACAAATGACATTTATTGATGAACACAAATATTCCATTGGGGGTATACTTTATAGAGGAAGAAAAGGGTTAACGTACAGGTGACAGTTTCTCAATTTCTCACATTCAGTTGCTCAAATTCCATTTGGTCCATGTCTCATTTGGACTACCACATGGTGCGTGAAATTCTATTTCTTTAACTCAAAACTTGACCCCCAACCATAAGCATATCCCTAAACCTTGACCCTAATCATATTGACCTCTAAATTCTGATTTTGCCAATAGACCATATAGATGTAGAATAAGTAAAGTACTTAAAAAAAGAAGAAAATAATAATGATGTGCTAGGAAGTGTGCATCCTGAGTAATGGGGATCTAGTAAACTTTGTTGACATGTACAAACATGAATGGTTGATGTAATGTGTTTTTTCTGTGATATGATATGTCCACTATTAGTAATGTGTGAATATTGTGAATAACTTTCCAGTGGAAAATTAAAAATCTGAACACTTCAATCATAAAAATAAATAACGTAAAGGAAATTCGAAAAAACAAAACCTGTTCCATGTTTCTATTGGTAGTACGAATACAACAAGGTAGATTTGGACAATGTTACTGAATTCCCTAAATAGTACTAGCATTAACAATAACAAATAAGCATTATCATCATTATTTTGTTGTCATTTTCTGCTTCAGGAGATTTATATGGAACTTCTTCCGTCTGGAAAACGAGCACCTGAACAACTGTGGTCAATTCAGAGCGGTCAGGGATATCTCCATCAAGCCAGCCAAGGAGGACGAGAATAATCCTATGAAGGTCAGCAGTACAAAAGAGCCCCCCCCCCCCCATGTTTGACCTCCTTGCTCCCCTCCCCTACTCCTTGCTCCCCTCCCCCACTCCTTGCTCCCCTCCCCCACTCCTTGCTCCCCTCCCCACTCCTTGCTCCTCTCCCCCACTCTTTGCTCCCCTCCCCCACTCCTTGCTCCCCTCCCCCACTCCTTGCTCCCCTCCCCACTCCTTGCTCCCCTCCCCCACTCCTTGCTCCCCTCCCCCACTCCTTGCTCCCCTCCCCACTCCTTGCTCCCCTCCCCCACTCCTTGCTCCCCTCCCCACTCCTTGCTCCCCTCCCCCACTCCTTGCTCCCCTCCCCCACTCCTTGCTCCCCTCCCCACTCCTTGCTCCCCTCCCCCACTCCTTGCTCCCCTCCCCACTCCTTGCTCCCCTCCCCCACTCCTTGCTCCCCTCCCCACTCCTTGCTCCCCTCCCCCACTCATTGCTCCCCTCCCCCAATCCTTGCTCCCCTCCCCCACTCCTTGCTCCCCTCCCCACTCCTTGCTCCCCTCCCCCACTCCTTGCTCCCCTCCCCCACTCCTTGCTCCCCTCCCCACTCCTTGCTCCCCTCCCCACTCCTTGCTCCCCTCCCCACTCCTTGCTCCCCTCCCCCACTCCTTGCTCCCCTCCCCCACTCCTTGCTCCCCTCCCCCACTCCTTGCTCCCCTCCCCACTCCTTGCTCCCCTCCCCCACTCCTTGCTCCCCTCCCCACTCCTTGCTCCTCTCCCCCACTCTTTGCTCCCCTCCCCCACTCCTTGCTCCCCTCCCCCACTCCTTGCTCCCCTCCCCACTCCTTGCTCCCCTCCCCCACTCCTTGCTCCCCTCCCCCACTCCTTGCTCCCCTCCCCACTCCTTGCTCCCCTCCCCCACTCCTTGCTCCCCTCCCCACTCCTTGCTCCCCTCCCCCACTCCTTGCTCCCCTCCCCCACTCCTTGCTCCCCTCCCCACTCCTTGCTCCCCTCCCCCACTCCTTGCTCCCCTCCCCACTCCTTGCTCCCCTCCCCCACTCCTTGCTCCCCTCCCCACTCCTTGCTCCCCTCCCCCACTCATTGCTCCCCTCCCCCAATCCTTGCTCCCCTCCCCCACTCCTTGCTCCCCTCCCCACTCCTTGCTCCCCTCCCCCACTCCTTGCTCCCCTCCCCCACTCCTTGCTCCCCTCCCCACTCCTTGCTCCCCTCCCCACTCCTTGCTCCCCTCCCCACTCCTTGCTCCCCTCCCCCACTCCTTGCTCCCCTCCCCCACTCCTTGCTCCCCTCCCCACTCCTTGCTCCCCTCCCCCACTCCTTGCTCCCCTCCCTACTCCTTGCTCCCCTCCCCCACTCCTTGCTCCCCTCCCCCACTCCTTGCTCCCCTCCCCACTCCTTGCTCCCCTCCCCCACTCATTGCTCCCCTCCCCCAATCCTTGCTCCCCTCCCCCACTCCTTGCTCCCCTCCCCACTCCTTGCTCCCCTCCCCCACTCCTTGCTCCCCTCCCCCACTCCTTGCTCCCCTCCCCACTCCTTGCTCCCCTCCCCCACTCCTTGCTCCCCTCCCCCAATCCTTGCTCCCCTCCCCCACTCCTTGCTCCCCTCCCCCAATCCTTGCTCCCCTCCCCCAATCCTTGCTCCCCTCCCCACTCCTTGCTCCCCTCCCCTACTCCTTGCTCCCCTCCCCCAATCCTTGCTCCCCTCCCCCACTCCTTGCTCCCCTCCCCCACTCCTTGCTCCCCTCCCCACTCCTTGCTCCCCTCCCCCACTCCTTGCTCCCCTCCCCACTCCTTGCTCCCCTCCCCCACTCCTTGCTCCCCTCCCCACTCCTTGCTCCCCTCCCCCACTCATTGCTCCCCTCCCCCAATCCTTGCTCCCCTCCCCCACTCCTTGCTCCCCTCCCCCACTCCTTGCTCCCCTCCCCCAATCCTTGCTCCCCTCCCCCACTCCTTGCTCCCCTCCCCCAATCCTTGCTCCCCTCCCCCAATCCTTGCTCCCCTCCCCACTCCTTGCTCCCCTCCCCCAATCCTTGCTCCCCTCCCCCACTCCTTGCTCCCCTCCCCACTCCTTGCTCCCCTCCCCCACTCCTTGCTCCCCTCCCCCAATCCTTGCTCCCCTCCCCCAATCCTTGCTCCCCTCCCCCACTCATTGCTCCCCTCCCCCACTCCTTGCTCCCCTCCCCCACTCCTTGCTCCCCTCCCCCACTCCTTGCTCCCCTCCCCCAATCCTTGCTCCCCTCCCCCACTCCTTTCTCCCCTCCCCTACTCCTTGCTCCCCTCCCCTACTCCTTGCTCCCCTCCCCTACTCCTTGCTCCCCTCCCCCACTCCTTGCTCCCCTCCCCCACTCCTTGCTCCCCTCCCCCACTCATTGCTCCCCTCCCCCAATCCTTGCTCCCCTCCCCCACTCCTTGCTCCCCTCCCCCACTCCTTGCTCCCCTCCCCTACTCCTTGCTCCCCTCCCCCACTCCTTGCTCCCCTCCCCCACTCCTTGCTCCCCTCCCCCACTCTTTGCTCCCCTCCCCCACTCCTTGCTCCCCTCCCCCACTCATTGCTCCCCTCCCCCACTCCTTGCTCCCCTCCCCCAATCCTTGCTCCTCTCCCCCACTCTTTGCTCCCCTCCCCCACTCCTTGCTCCCCTCCCCCAATCCTTGCTCCCCTCCCCCACTCTTTGCTCCCCTCCCCCACTCCTTGCTCCCCTCCCCCACTCCTTGCTCCCCTCCCCCACTCATTGCTCCCCTCCCCCACTCTTTGCTCCCCTCCCCCACTCATTGCTCCCCTCCCCCACTCCTTGCTCCCCTCCCCCACTCCTTGCTCCCCTCCCCCACTCCTTGCTCCCCTCCCCCACTCCTTGCTCCCCTCCCCCCCCAAAGATTTGAAGCTCCAATGATATATATGAAATATTGTTTCTAATTTCTAAAGTAATTCTTTTCCTTGCGAGGTTCAGGAAATGTTGGCTGATGGGGAATTAATTCTGCTATACAAGAACAAAAAACATTTTGAGGTCTAAATTATTTGACTTCCAACAGTAGATTATTGGCCTCCTAGTGTTCAAATTATGTTTGTACGTAGTTTATAGATGTATATAATCTATACAATTTCATTTAATTTATAAAAATGTATATAAGTTGTGGATTTTTTGCATGTTGTTTTATTTGCAGGTTGAAGAGATGATGGATGATGAAGAGTTTGTTCCGTTATGCAAGCACAAACCACCGAGTGAGATTAGAAGCCGCAATAGCATCATCGCCGGTCGCAATAGCATCACAGGTCGCAATAACTTCAGTCACAATAGCATCAGAAGGTAAGACAATCCCATTTTAAATAAAAAAGAGCAAAGAAAATAGGGTTTGCCTGTGCTTTACCGACTGAGCTATAGACCAATCCGGTTTCAAGTCTGTAGGGCCATAACTGGGGTGCTTCCAAGAGTACAACAAAAGATAATTTGAAAAGGTTTTAACCGTTATGCAACATGTCAGGTGTATTATTGTCTCCTAAACAATCAGTGACCTTTGTTCAGCATGCTAGACATGCTTGAAGCCCCCCAGTTATGGCAGACGTAGACTTGAAACCGGATTCATCTATAGAAAGCTATTGTCCGGTGTTCGTCCCTGAAACCCAGTTTTGTCAGACATAATGCAGTGCTAGAAATTGACCTCTTCTCCTTGTGGCCCAGTCAGGCAACTAATAACAAAACATTTTATATTCTAGTGGCCTGAAACCTGAATCTGGTGGTCCCAAATAAAGTAAAACAATCACATTTTTGTTAGTTTTGGTGGCCAACTTTTGGGCCAGTGGAGATGGGCATCAATGAAATGGTGGCCCGCAGATCAATTTTTAGTGGCCCTTGGACAGTGGGCCTAGTATATATATTGTTGAGCATTGCATAATATCATTATTGTATTTGTATGAGAATTCTATTCCCTGTACAATCAATGAAAAACAGTGATAAGGATGATAAATATCTAATGATTTCTATTGCTTTGCGGACCTGTCTTTGATAAACGATTTCATGGCAATGTTGCCTCGCCTAAATTTGTATAGTGTAGTGCTTTCTGTTTTCTGCCACCCCTCTTTTATCTCTGATTACCCAAATGCACATTTGCATTTTTAGCTCATCCGGCCCGAAGGGCCCGATGAGCTTATGCCATGCCGTTTCGTCCTTCCGTCCTTCCGTCCGTCCGTCCTTCCGTCCGTCCGTCCGTCCGTCCTTCCGTCCGTCCACAGTTTTCAAAATGCTTCTTCTTCGTTATTTTTCAACCGATTTTGATTCTGATTGTTTCATAAGATAGGGCTAGGAGGGGGATTTAAAACTTCTACACAGAATTTTGAAATTTTTCTCCATTAATTAATTATGGTAATTTATGCAAATTTATTCAAAAAATCACAAAAAATGCTTCTTCTCCTTCATTTCTCGACCGATTTTGATTTGGTTTGCTTTATCTGGTAGAGCTAACTTTGGTACACTAAACTTCTACACAGAATTTTGAATTTTTTTTCCATTAATTAATTATGGTAATTTATGCAAATTTATTCCAAATATCACAAAAAATGCTTCTTCTCCTTCATTTCTCGACCGATTTTGATTTGGTTTGCTTTATCTGGTAGAGCTAACTTTGGTACACTAAACTTCTACACAGAATTTTGAAATTTTTCTCCATTAATTAATTATGGTAATTTATGCAAATTTATTCCAAAAATCACAAAAAATGCTTCTTCTCCTTCATTTCTCGACCGATTTTTATTTGGTTTGCTTTATCTGGTAGAGCTAACTTTGGTACACTAAACTTCTACACAGAATTTTGAAATTTTTCTCCATTAATTAATTATGGTAATTTTTTATTTATTTTTTTATTTTTTTAAAATTTTTTATTTATTTATTTATTTTTATTTATTTTTATTTTATAAAAAAAAAAAAAAATTTTGGTTATTTTGTTAACATTTTAAAATTTATTTATTATTATTTTTATTTATTTATTAATTTTTTTTTCCCCATGTCCCTTCTGGGGCGTCAAATTTATATTTTTTTTGCTCTAATTAAAAAAATTAAAAAAATGTATGTCCCTTCCAGGGCAGTTTTTGACCAGTTGAAAAGTGTACCACATGAAATTTGCGATATTTGATGTTGCGAGATGCCGGATGAGCGCTACGTCATTGACGTTCTGGTTCTCTCTCTTTTATTCTCTTATTTTTAAAGTTATTTCACCTGTTTTTCTTTTTTGTAATATAATCTCATCACCCATATTTACTGGTTCCATTCGGGCCAACCATTTGCGAGTGCTCCAATGCAGCTATTCACGCGCACGTTTGTAAACAATAGATTCCCGGGCGATTCGTTCGCTCTGCACGCATTGCAATTCACCACACACATAGCAGTCTGCGTAATTCAGACTGCATGAACGCATGCTTTAGAATGGTGATGCGTTTCCAATTATATTTTGTTTTTCTGGAAACATATTTTTGTGAACTTGTTGATGGAATGGAATACTAAAGATGTTACCTTTCTTTAATAAGACAACCCTCGAAATTAACTTTTTTTGCTGGTGGCCCGGTCGGGCCAGTAAAATAAAGATTTTCCAAATTTGGTGGCCCGAAACCAAAATCTACTGGCCCGAAAAAAATTAGGAAAAACAAAAGTAAAATTAAAACAATAACCATATTGATAGTTTTAGGGTACTAGGCAATACTTCTTTCATCCCCCTTTGTTTCATTGTAAGATGAAAGGAGAAATTCACTTTGACCTCAACATTCTGTGCAGTGTTGTCTGAACACCTTAGACAAATGACACATTTGAATTTTTCGTAAACAGTATTGCAGACAAGTGAGACAACTCACAACACACTGTTCAAACATGATGTTGAATTTACGGGATTCATACAAAATTTGTATGTGAGAAAAGGTATAACTTGCTGAATGCTACATTTAAAAGCAAGCTCTTGTCATGCCATTAACAGGACTAGCTAAATATGACTACTGGGTATCTGCAAAAAAAAAATATAAATAAATAAATAAATAAAAAATTCCTTTTTTTTTTTGTTTTTTTGTTGTTGGCCCAGTCGGGCCACCTAATATTTTTTTTTACTGGCCCGGCGGCAATTTTTAGTGGCCCCGGGCCATCGGGCCTATGCTAATTTTGAGGGTTGAATAAGAATATTATTTTTGGGTGGTGGTACCCTTTAACTTTGTTTTATGGGGGCTACTTTTCCCATTGCCTCAAAAAACCAAGGGGCTACTTTAAGAAAAGTGGGCTACTTTAAGAAAAGTGGGGGCTACTTTTGAAAAAAGGGGGCTACTTTTTTAAAGCCATATTGTAACTGTACGGAACAGTTTGGAATGTTACATGTATATTAACCCTAACCAGGCCGGGTTATTTGGGCTATGCTCTGGCCGGGGGGGGGGTGGATTCCACCCCCCCCTGAGATCTCGGCCGTCGAACGCGCGGCCGCCGCAAAATTTGGCACGCAGATAGCTTGCAACATAATCTACAAGATTGCATTGTTATTTTTTTGAAAATAATCAATTTTTAATTAATTATGCAAATTTATGCAGAAATCCCCTTTTTGTCTATAAATCACTAAATATGGCTCAGAATATGCTAATTTTGTGCATGATTATTCTTTATGACTTAATTAACAGGTTTTAAAAATTCAAAATTGAAACAGCCAAAAAATTCCTTATGTATTTCTTTGTTTTTGGAATTTCTTATGTATTTCTTTGTTTTTTTACTTTTGTTTTTTATTGTTTTTTTCGATGGAAAACATTATTAACCATTATTCAACAATTTTTAGCCCCAAATCAAATGATTGCAGTGATTAGAATGACAAAATAATGAAGGTTTTGTCTATTCTAGGTAGAAATCAATTTCCATAGGATTTGTACACAAATCACAAAAATTTGTGATTTTCGGGCAAACGCTCACTCACAAAAGGTCATGTGACTCTTTAACCGTGTACCCGGTCGTCGCGAATTTGGTCTCAAAAGTTGCGCAAGACTTCAATGATAAAACTCATGAAGTCCCGCGGCAATACCTGCGCGCGTTGCGGAATTATCGCGAAAAAAGTTGAGGGGGGGGTGGATTCCACCCCCCCCCGGCCTGGTTAGGGTTAAACAATACAAAGAATAATTTTACTATTCAAATCCGGGTTCTCGCCAAGCCGTTGCGTAAATTTTATCTCCAACTACTTACGCGACAGGCGTAAATTTGGATGAGATCATACCGCCATGTGTAAAATCAATAAATTCACGACAATTTCCTCATATTTGCAGACACCATTTTCATAATTCCAATTTCATTATTTGCCTCAACAAATACGAAAAATCTTATTGCCGAATGAATGCACAATCTTCTCTCGATCGAGTCTCAAAACGTAACGCGATCTGCCAAGGCACATACCCAAACATGCGAGAGCAGAGAAACAAAAATGCAGTGTTTCACGCTTTAATTCATCTGTTTATATGGCGATAATATATCAAACATCGATGCTTTGATGGATTTATGTAACAATATTTATGGAAATATAGTTCCAAAATATTCAGAATTACCTCAGTTTCGAGCAAAAAAATTAGTTTTCCCGAATTATAGGAACGAAAACTCTAGCGCTTGTTCAACACTTATCGTACTAAACTGACTACGTATTACATGCGAACGTAAAGGAACGTTGGCCCAGCTGCTTTTAAATCGTTTGAGAATTGGCCACAGTTTGCTTCTTTTTTCTTCTTTTTCTCAGATGGTTATTCACTTAAAGTTTCAGGCCTGTCAGCTTCCGGCGGATTAGGCCGTTTGGAGGATCCTGCTTCAAGAGAAAGCGCTCTATGTTGCGAGATATTTGTTCCGAATAAAAATGCAAACGTATCCGAATTCCGTCGTGTGTATAACTTACGAGATTGCCAGCGCAGCTGGGTAATTTATGTACGTGTACAAATATTTACGTACGTAAACATTTGTACATCAAGTCAATCGCGTATGTAGCTCGCGAGCACGCCTTATCGCGTGTACGCGGTGCTCTACAGTCTTTGCCTTCGCTGCGGCGCTATGCGATGAGCGGTATATTTAGGTAAGGTTCGGTCGCTAACAGTTTAGCACTGTCGCGCGCGCGCTGCATGCATTCCTACTTCGGAAGTACTACGGACGGGACTCGCATACTTATTTGTGTCATGCATGTAAAGACCAGTATATATCGGTAAGATACCGTACTTCGAAGCAGACAAGCGTAGCAGTGTTGACATCTTTCTTCACATCATATCGGCGCGGCACGCGCACGGCCATGCATGCATTATTATTAAGTCGGATTGTGCGGGCGTGCGAGCTAGCAGCGAGATGCGTCATTGAACTGCAAGCTCGTGTCCGTCGGGGCTGCTCCGGCGGGGGCGACTCTTCGTAGAAGGGTCGCCCGCTCAAGTACAGTTTTCAGGATTTTAGGGGGCGATTTTGAGACTCACGGGGGCGAAATCGCCCGTCGCCCCTGTGTAATTCCGACGTTGAGTCCTGTAGATTATGCCGCAAGCTACCTGCGTGCCGAATTTCATGGCCACTGCGTGTTCGTTGGCCGAGATCTCAGGGGAGGGCGGAATCAGTTTTGTGGATTTGGACAATGTTACTAGATCCCTTTAAATACAGTACATGATTGTTATCCTTTTGTAGTTTCCCCACCAATAACCATGACAGTCTAAGTAACTCTACAGGCATAACTACATTGTATTTATTATTTTTTTCATTTTCCTCACCAGTAGAAACCACATCCTTTTTATAGTTTGTTAACACCAATAACCACATCAGACTATAAAAACTAACTCTCCATACATAACTATTTATCCTTTTTGTAGTTTCCAAACCAACAACCACGTCAGTTCGCGCCTCCAGCTGCTCAACGTCAGCCCGGACTTGGAGCTCATGTCCAAGCGGCCATCCGTCGTGCGCTTCCAGATCGGCGACCCCAATAGTGCCACCAGCGTGGCGCTGGTCGGCCGCGGCGACAACGATGGCGACGACGACAACAGTAACGGCACCCTCGATGAGGAAGACGAGAGTGATTCGAGCAAGAGCTTGAACAGTCAGAAGGACCATTTACTCTAGACTATTATTACTAAAGAGAGGCTATGTTGTATTTTAGGTCGGAGACCAGGGGGGTGTTTCACAAAGATTAGAAGTTGAACTTAAATTATGTTGGACTTAAAGGGTACCACCACCCAAAAATAATATTCTTATAAATGAAAGGTAACATCTTTAGTATTCCATTCCATCAACAATTTCACAAAAATATGTTTCCAGAAAAAAATATATAATTGGAAAACGTATCACCATTCTAAAGCATGCATTCATGGGTCTGCATGTACAAGACTACTTTGTCCAGAGCGAACGAATCGCCCGGGATTCTATTGTCTCCAAACGTACGCATGAATAGCATTGGCGCACTCGCAAATGTTTGGCCCGTACGGAACCAGGAAATAGTAGTGGTTCCGTAAGTGGTGGAAATGAATTGCTTTGTTTATGAATTACACAACCCTTTGCAAAATGTTGGGCATCTATTTGATATCATAAAACGGTACCAAAACATATAAGTATGTGTAGTTCTTTGCCTGGTAGTCCCCTTTAAAATGATAGGAGCTGTTAGTTTCTGTGGTAAATAGCCGGACTTTGTAAAACACAACATAAACTCAATGTGAAAAATCATCAATATTGTCTATTATCAAGGAGATTCAATGTTTTTGAAGTTCAGATTTCTTAAAAATGCGTCATTCCAAGGTTACGAAATGTTTACCATCGTTTTGTGGCCAACTTAATATCTTTGTGAACACCCCCCAGTTTTCTTCTTTTAATAAAAAAATTAATATTTGTTTAATTATTGCATCCGTCTTATTTACACGTTTTTTATCTAAATAATCCATGCGCATTGAGCATCGCTGTGGATAATAAACACGTATAATGTATATTGTTATTACCAGTCTATAAAGACCACTAGAAAACTTGATAAGTGTTTTATGGACGGGTATGTTTATATAAAACCTATTTTAAGCTTTCAGAGAGCATCAACTGGTCTTCTCTATAAAAGCAGGTTTGACATATTTTATCTCAAGTTTCATTTCTATTGTGTAATGACTTGAAGAAAAAAGGAGATTTTCTTTTATCATGTTTACGTAAATCATCATGCACAATATGGAGATGATAGTTAATCTTGATACACGTACATGTATGTCCAGTAATTTGGATGGATTTCGACGAATAAAATAATAATAGTCTAGCATTTATATTGTGCCACCAATCTCAAAATCATATCGCGAGGTGCACAAGATGTCAATCAAGGGGCTTGTTTCAGTATGGCATCATTAATGAAAAATTATCAATGATATATTTTTGGTGCAGGCCGAGTTGGCTATCCTTTATATTAAAGGTGTTTTAATATTTTAGGTGAATCTACAATGTACAATGGAACCTCTTTATAACGAGGTACCTGATATAGCGATGAACTTTCACAGCTCCAGGTGCTATATATTTTATTTTATTTTTAAGTCCTGAAACAATGAGATATTTGATATAACGAGGTAAATTCAATGGGTGGAATTCACAAAGGAGGATTGTAGGAGGTTTGTACAAACCATGGTTTGACCATGGTCTACATCTATGTAATGCCATTTGTAAACTGATGGAGAAGGAATGTAAACTCCTTACTTGTTAACAATGTGGATGTACAATTTACTTGTATACGAGCAGCATTCCATAGATGTAGACCATTGTCAAACCATGGTTTGTACAAACCTCTTTTCTGAATTCCACCCAATGGGGCTAAGGTGCTCGTTGTAATGAGGTTTCTCTGTACACAAATGAACCAACATTAGCTGTCCACATTTACAGTTTGGCCTTTGATTAAGACTATAATTTGCTGCCTTTTACAAGAACAATCTCATCATTATATTGAAACAGAACAGTAAATTTCAAATTTGTGTGACTGACCATTGTGTCAGTATGTGATCAAGTAATATCTCGGTACCTTCATTTTTTAATCGTCTGTGTGTTATCGTGTCTATTGATTGTCATGTACAGACTTTGGTTTACATAAACCAAATCTAATTTACTTGGGGGAAATAGAATAATGATAATAATAATGATATATTTATAATGCGCATATCACATATGTCTCTTTGCGCTGTAAGAAATTGAAATAAAAGAAAGAAAGGTTCAGCATACTATACTGCGTAGTAAGCAAATAAATACTGTTGGTGAAGGTGATGGGACAAACTATCACTTCCGAGGCGATCTGGATGTAGCTATCTTTCCGAAGCGAAGCTGAGGAAAGATAGCGTATACATTCAGATCGCCGAGGAAGTGATAGTTTGCCATCGCCTGAAACCAAAAGGTAATTATTTGCTTTATATTCCACATCAATTATTTTGATCACAAACGACATATAACTAACACAAAGGGCTAAAAAGTTTGGAATATTGAGCAATTGATCGAGTCTTTTATTTTAATTTCGTCAATCCTGCACATGAACAAGATTTATGATTAAAAGTTAAAGACGCTTATACCATTGTCTATTAAGCGTAGCCGCGCGCAAACGTTGCGCATCAGCGCGCTACCTTTCTGCGCGCGCACGCGTATACTTGCGCGCGAACAATTGAATATCTACACAGTGCAACGCACTTTTACCGACTATCTAGTGAGTGCAATGCACTTTCACCCAAAATATCAACACAGTGTAACGAACTTTTCTTCTCCCATCAATGATGGGCAAAACTATATTTCATCACGTGATTAACTTTTGACCAATCGTAGAGCAAGATTCGTAGTATGTGGAATATAATAATTACTATATACATACTATCAAGTACAACTGAAAGGTGCTATCCCAGAAGAGTGTACATGTACATGAAATGAAATGAAAGGAAAGCGAAAGCAGCATGTTCTGTGACTAATCCAGCCCTACCGGGGACAGGTGCCTGAGTCTTATTGCCCTGTTGACCCGGTAGAAGTTGCCCAAAGGCAAGTCTAACCAAACATTGATGTCATTGGCAGAGCTGCCAACTAGTACGGATTTTCCGTAATTGGTACGGAAATTGACAACCATTACGGGAGTACGGAATGCCGCTTAAAAATTACGGGAAAAAAAAAAAATCTTCCCGATATCTGTCCGTTTTTTCAATTGGAATCAGCAGGGCAGTGCCATGTTAGTCGTTAGTCAAGATGAAAGCCTTCGGATGTCTGTGACCATATACAACAACCATTTCTACATTTTTTTCCTTTTTTTTTTCGGTTACCCGTTCTGCTAAACGTTTTTGCCGATGACGGTCGGTTAACCGTCGTGTAACCGTTTCACTAAACTTATAGTTCATAGAGCCGCGTAGGAAATTACTGATTTCTTCCCCAAATTACTGATTTTGAGCCTTGAGAGTACTGATTTCATGTTCTAGAGGTTGGCAGCTCTGCATTGGTGTCATTAGGCAAATGATAGTCAAGAGATTATCTAGGAATAATTGTTAAAGGATGATTGTTTTGGGTAAGAAATTATATTTAAAGGGGACCACCAGGCAAAGAACAACACATTATTATATGTTTTGGTACCGTTTTGTGATATCAAATAGATACCCAACATTTTGCAAAGGGTTGTGTAATTCATAAACAAAGCACTTAATTTCCACCACTTACGGAACCACTGCTATTTCCTGGTTCCATACGGGCCAACCATTTGCGAGTGCGCCAATGCTATTCACGCGCACGTTTGTAAACAATAGATTCCCGGGCGATTCGTTCGCTCTGCACACGTTGCAATTCACCGCACACATAGCAGTCTGCGTAATTCAGACCGCATGAACGCATGCTTTAGAATGGTGATGCGTTTCCAATTTTTTTTTTTTTTTTTCTGGAAACATATTTTTGTGAACTTGTTGATGGAATGGAATACTAAAGATGTTACCTTTCTTTAATAAGAATATTATTTTTGGGTGGTGGTACCCTTTAATTGAAGTTGACTTTAAATACAACTTTTAATGGGCAATCGGAAGTCAAGACTTCAAAGTTATATATTTGAAGATAAAACATGAATTTATCTTGAAACTTGGACCAATATAAGTAAACAAAATTTACCACTGCGTTAAAATATTTTTCTTTTTAACCAAAGTTTTGAATACAAATTCATTAATATTGCTGTACCGCTAGTGCATGCATTGTGTATGTTCTCTGTACGACCAGGAAGTTGTGTTTATAGCGTGTAAATGGTTATAGAGTGGTGAAGTGTGATGTCATCTATGATTTCATAAACATTTTTTTTAGAATTTTCAAATTTGGACTTCATTATCAGAAAGAGCATAACAAATAATGTCCAAATACCGAAAATCATAGGAATAGGTTTTGTATTGTCTGAGATATGCCCATCCGAATGATTTTTTTTGTCAATAGGCAATCAGTGTTTATATAGTGCACTGGTTCATAAATTTATGAACCAGTGCACTATAGCACTGATTGCCCATTGAAGTAAAATTCATTCGGATGGGCATATCTCAGCCACTACGTAACCTATACCTTTTATTTTCAGTATTTGGACATTATTTGTTACGCTCTTTCTGAAAATGAAGTCCAAATTTGAAAAATCTAAAAAAGTGTTTTTATGACGTCATTGCTTCTGTACTCTATACTAGCTAGTATGACTATTAACACTGTAGATAGGATCAGTGCACATCTTACACTAAACTGGGCATTAACGTTACCCAGCTTTGTTTTGGTGCCACCCAATTTGGGTTTTCGAACCACCAAAAATGATAATTATATCCACTTTACTTGCCTAAAAAAAAGGGCCACACAGAAAAGAAGGGTTGATTTCCAAGGCCTACATGATCATGTGCCTTCTATAAATGTTCTCCTCTCTTCCATTTCCTGATTACAATTACTTATTCCCAAGCGACTAGGTACATGTAAATTGTGACCGGCTATAGCAAAACCCGGCACTTGTCGGTAATTCATGTTTTGAAGAAATGGGCATTTTAAGTTTACACAATGTGTGTAAAAGACCTATGATTGTACAATTAAAAGCAATCATATCTTCGCTAATTATTGACCAATTTGTTAGAACAAAGGATCAAATGAAAGCTTGTGATGAGGCCTTTGTAATGGTATGAAAATCTACATTTTGATTTTTACCGACAAGTGCAGGGTTTTTGCTATAGCCGGTCACAATTAGTTGAAGAATCATGCACTATTGTACAACGCAGTGTTGTAGTCGAATCTAGCCTAGGGGCTGTTTTTTTAGTGAAATTAGACTAGGCCTAGGACCACAGACCGCATGTAAAACAAATGGGAAGATCATGTTTGATGTGGCATCCACCTCGCAAATGATGGACTCGACTGCAAGATTGGGGAAAAGACAAATGTGCATGCTTCGTCAATATAAGTAGAGCACCCATTTAAAGTTATTTAGCCATTTTACCTAAGTTTGTTCGGTGATAATGTCTTATCATCTTATTTCATCCTTTTATCTTACAGTGTTAGGTATTAGGTTTTAGTAAACAAAAACAACAACAAAACTCACATGGGCTTTAAAACACCCCACCCCCTATTCATTGCAATAAGGGCCATACATGTACATGTATATAGTTTTCTATGGTGCTTTAGTAATCACATTTTTGTTATGATCAATGATGTTAAGTTATAGTTAGTGCCTGATTTGATGTAATTTTTTAACTCCTAACGTGCCAAGCTCGCATTTTTGCGAGTCCCTGGCACGTTAAGAGTTAACGATTATGAAATTTAATTATTTTATTGATTGCAAGATTATTTAATTTGATTATGTGTGTGAAATGTAGTTTTAGATTTAATATGTTTATTTTGGTACCATATGATATTTGCATGAGATATATGTATGGTTTGGTAAATGTTCATGAGATTAATATTATACAAGAGTGCAGTAGATATATAAATGCTTTTGTTAATATGTTGTTTTGTTCAAAATATTGGGCAGTACAGAATATTTAAAGTGAAAATTATAATCAGCATTTTGAGGTTCTTTGATGTTTTTTCCTTCTTGGGTTGGGTGATATGGGTAAATGGGGAATTTTAATCAAATCTAACCGTTTAGATGCTGCATTACATAACGTTCCATTGGCATCTCATCTCTTTGTTCATAATTATTGTAATATGAACATGTAAGAACAAATCTCCACTCTTTTTTATTGAAATATTTATACTACTTTATTGCAATCTTACCTTTCTTTACGTAATGACTAACTACTTACATGACTGTATGATCTTATAATCACATACATTGTCAAGCAGCTTTGTGAAACTGAATTTTTCACAAGAAAATCATAGATTGTGACTTTTTAAAATTAATGAATGATGACATTATGTAATGTATATATATATATATATATATATATTATATTGATGCATAGATGAATGTGTGAGTGTCGGCAACTTGAGCTAATGTTGTCTTTCATGAATCTTTCAAAATGAAGTCGAGTCAATGAGTAAATGCGATATTTTGTAAAAAGTGCATGAAATTATTATCATTTAAAGGGAACTAACTCCCCAAAATAATTATGTGATATGTGAGAGAGATTCATTTTAGTAGTCCACTTAATCAAAAAGTGCATTAACTAGGAACAAATATATCAGAATTTGAAAACCCATAATGGGTCTGCAGCTGAGGAGACTATCATCCGCTGTCTAGCAACAAACAGGGTGGTTTTGTCATATGACATCAGGGGGGTGTTTCACAAAGATTCTAAGTTGGAAAGTTGGAAACCCATTTGTAGCCTTGGAATAAAATATATTCAATAGCAAAAAAGAAGTATTTTAGACTTTTCATAAATGTTGCATCAAGACATGAAACCTCCTTGATGATAGAAAATATTAATGATTTGAATCAGCATTTAATGCCTTTGAAAAAGGAATTTTACAAAAAAAAAAATAACAGAAACTAGTAGCTTTCCATACTTTTTAAAGTCCAACTTAGGATCTTTGTGAACAACCCCCCCCCCCCCCCAGGACTCTGTTCCTGCAGATCCATGAATGATTGTTAGCATGAGTTATGCTTTATACATTGGTATTAATTTGTTTTATTTTAAGAAATGTATTTACATTATTTTGTTGGTGGAAGGATTACTAAAGAAGTCAATTGTATATATTAGTAAATAATTACTTTGGGGTGTTGGTTCCTTTTAAATCACCTGGGTGTATTAAAATGATGCATGTCAAAATGAAGATGATTCAATGTGAAGAGTGTAGTTTATAATTATAATAATAATATAAATATTTATATAGCGCACTTATCTAAAAAAATTACTCAAGACGTTTATCCAAATGATGCAGCTTCAATTTTGTGAATATTCAATCAACAACTGTTTTATATAATTTGTTTGTTTTTGGTCACTAGTAAAGTTGTAGATTTCTCATTTGCACTACCTCACACTTGTTTGCTATGATATTTCCCCCAACTCCAAAAAAAATATATTAGCTGTCCATTACTTTAATCAGTATAAATCAGAAATCTGTCTGCTTATCAGTTTCAATTAACTTTGCCCCAGCAACTGAAAACAAAGAATACATTCTCATATTAGGAATAATAATAATGTTGTGGTCTATGTTTTTTTTTTTTTTACATTAAAACAAATATAATACTCGTGTTTCTTTGGTTCCATATAGTCAAACCTGTGTATAGTGACCACCCAATGAAAACAATCAAAGTGGCCACTGTAGACTGGTTGGCTGCTATAGACAGGTGGCCATTAAAAGAAGGTTTGACTGTATATGGTGAAGTGTAACACATTAACATTTCAGGAATGAAGGGGATAGTATTCTGAAAAAGATTTCCTTGTTTTTTGTGATGATGCAAAGTTTAATATTGAATCTCCATGAAACTTCTTTAAATTGTGTAATTATATCTTAACATGTTTTGGTGTGAAGATTTCTAATTCCGCAAGGTTCAAGTGATTCCTTACCGTAAACCGGGGTGACTTTGGCCGCCGGGGTTACTTTGACCACTTCAGAAGGATGTATTTTCATCAAGTCTCATTCTTTAGAACTAAATTCTGATTCTATACATTACCCTATAAAAATATGTATGAAACAATACAAACATTTGTTCTAAAATGTGAGGCTTGATGAAAATACATTCATCTAAAAAAGTGGCCAAAGTCACCCCGGTTTACGGTACTTTAATTGGCAATGTATTTTTTACCTGGTGAGAAACATTCCATTTCAGTCACTTTTCTATCGCTTCATTCGTAGAGACACAATTGTATGGGATTGTATCCATATTGTATATTGATAAAAACCATGGTGATGAATTTGTATCTTTTAATTACTGTATGAACAATGTTTGCGTGGACACATTAATGCTACGTAGTTTAAATTATAATATTTTGGCCTATATGAATGATAAGAAATGAAAAAGTAATCTGTGTTGATTGTCAGTATTAAAAGCATGGATTATTTTATATTTTATCCAATCGAATGAATTATTATCTGCTAATGAATCTCTTTAAGATTCAGATAAGTAGTTTGCATTATACATTTTTAGGGGATTAATATGCCAGTGTTTGTAATTACTTTATTCTAAATTTACGAGATATGAAGAATTAAGTTCTCTTTTAATAATCCGAATAATATTTTCAATGTTATAGTGCATAATAATTTGCTCATAAATTGTCTATGCACATTTGTAAAGGTTCATCATATTTGCTACACCTGTTCAATGTTTATTTGATTACATGTATTTCAAGATCCTGAAGATTGGTGTGGGCTTATAAGAAACCATTATTTTGTTTGTTAGTGAATAATTTACATCGATTATGTTAAATTAGAAAACACCAGGTATATTGAGTGTTAGAAGTTAGATGGAGCATTACTTACAATGTTTACAAAGATTTGCATTCAATATTTGGTCATATCGTACTTAAGAATATACTACACGTATTTACATTTGGGAACTTATTTTCTCTGAATTGAAAATGCTGATGGAAATAATTTCCTCTTTAATAGCATTATTTGTCCAAGTTGAGAGCAGTAATATTGCTCACTGCTTCATTACAATTTTGCGTCATAATATCCCACTATTGATTGCAATAAATTTCATTAGTGGCTTAACGTCCCCGAGTTTGTTGTAATCAGTATTACTAATTAACATAATGATCATCACCATCTACATCTATTGTATCATTAACATCAATACTGCCATCACCACTACTTTCATCACCACCATCATCATCGTCATTGTTATCGTCATCATCATCACCCTCACTCATCTCGACTATCATCACCATTAATACCGACATCATCATCATCACCATCATCATCATCATCATCATCATCACCATCGTCATTTGTTTGGGGAACTAGGCGCTTGTGAATTAATTAAGCCAAAAATAAATTCAGCCTTTCATATGATGGCGATAAATTTGAATATAATGACATAGCAGCTGTACAATTGCATACGGTAAATAAGCTTTTGAGATATATCTATATTTTTTCTAACGGGGTCTACATCGCAGGTTTTTAATAAGATAGGCCTATACCCATCTCTATATGCCTTACGGTTTGGATACATTTTTTATGAAAGAGTTGCAATTATTTCAAGTGTGATGTACATGTAGATATATATATATATGTGAAGGAATATGAATATCATTGCCTTTCAAATGGTTGCTAATATATTTTTCATGCGTTAGATAATAAGTTGATGTTCAATATAGTGGACAGTAATAGTAATACTAAACATGTAACTATGTATTTTTCTCGAGTCAATAACTCCATTAACATGTATGTTTATAAGAAATTTACCATTTTGAAAACTGTATATTACTTGTATTGAATGATGATGCTTTTGTTGTTGTACATTATGGTCTGTAAGATGATAAAAAAGAGCTATTTGATGATGCCTTTGTGATGTTATTTTGAAAATAAAATATTTTAAAGAAAAAATAACTGCTAAAATGTCTGCTCAAATTAATATGTATTTATGATTGAACTATTGTCATTTGCCCATTGCCTACGGTAACCGGGTGGGCTATGTATAAAGTCTACGGGAATTTCAGAATCTCGATCTCGACACTCGGATACTTAATCCTCCATAGTATCTGAATATGGATACTTCATGCCAACGATTGGGATAAAATTAGACATTGAATTACTCTTTTTTTTTTTTACTAGGTAAACATTCTTTTTCTAAAAAAATCTTGCATATCATTCTCAACAATCTTACAATGATATTGGTATATGAATTGGATCACTTTAACACACACTTGTTTTCTATTGATGAATATTAATGACAACATTGTACTTCACAAAGATAAAAGAAAAGTATGTCTTTATATCGATTTGAATGATTCATTCAAAGATTTATTGCAAAATTACATTTTAGAATAGAAAATGCACAATTCAGAACAAATTAAATATCATTTCTGAAGAGTGTGACTATGATAATTATCACCCCTGTGATAGTTGCTTCTCTGTTGGAAATATGAAAGGCCTTCATTAAATTTATTGATTATATTATTTCCAAATATACGTAGATTAGTTTATCACAATAACTTTACAGATGGAATGTTCAATTTGACTTGATAGGCAAGACGTTTAAGCAATTAAACCAGAAATATTCATACATTATATAGAAAATATGAATTTAGAATGATCCAAAAAAATTATACGTATGGATTTATCCAAAGAAAATACAAATTTGGATTGATGCATAAGTGGTTACACGTAATCTAGCTCACACATTGTGACCATGGACTAATTCCCAACATTATTCATTATTTAATTATTAAAACACAGATAACATTCACATATAAAAACAAAAACAAAACAAGCAGAATTTTGAGAGCTACTGCAGACGAGAACAAAAAACACACACACACAACACAAGAATGGTGAAAATATTATATAAGTTACAAATGTATATTACACAGTCTAATGGCAGTGGTCTCTAAGTTTGCTATCACTAATGGAAAGACCATGGAGAAATATCTGTATGAATATAATATACAGTTGAGCCATTGATAATTTCAACCCTCTGGAATTTTGATGCAACAAGTTGTAGTGTACAAGCTGATACTATGATATGCACACCAGTTTGATATTTGTACACATACTTATCAAATACTTCATGAATATCATGATATGGCTAGGGTGCACGGAAGTTGGACAACACCAGGCGACGCCACTTTAAGGGATCTCGTAACTTTGTTGACATGTGCAAAAAGTAATGAATGGTTGATAAAATGTGTATTTTTGTTATCTGATACATGTATGTCCACTGAGTAATGTTTAACAATTTCACGTTTCACTGGGTGGTATATGGCCGAGTAATGAGCGAAAATGCAAAGTGAGATTCGCTTGAACACAGTTATAACTTTCCAGTGGATAATTAAAAACCTGAACAATTCAACCTTGAATATCTTTTCAGCGTAAGGGAAATTCGAAAAATCCGAAACCTGTTACATGCTTCTATTATCAATACTTATACAGGAAGGTATGAGAGTACCACTTGAGTTCTAAGTAAGTTTTATGCATTTGGACAATGTTACTAGATCCCTAAGTTAATATTATGATAAAGATAAGGGAGCACAGCAGTTAGATAACGCCAAACAGCTGTTCATCGATCTTGAGTCGTCTCTCGTCGTTGGCTTTGAGTTTGGCTTGAAGGTCTGCAATGCTGGGAATGGAAACAAAAAAGACAGAAAATAAATATCATCTAATAAAAAATAAAAAAATAATAATTGCATTTATATGGCGCTTTATACGGGCGTTTCTAAGCGCACTGGTGGTCTGTCTAAATAATAGTATATATGCATTTTATATGCTTCTTCATTTGTTCATTGTTCAGCCAATCTTCAATCTTATGGAGCATGTTTCAAAGTACTCCAGAGCCAAACAAAAATCCTGATTTTTGTCGAGCCCAACAAGGTGGAGGGAGACTACAGCCTGGCGCAGACAAAGTCGACTCGACCCGATCCGACTGGTTTCAATCAGGCTAGAGGTGGGCCCGGTCGGTCTGATCCGTTTCATCGTGTTGAATTGGCCCAAACTAGCATCCAACTGTCTTTCGACTGGCAAAATGTGTGTCGCAAGGCACTGAAAACTGAGCCGATCCGAATGAAAACCAGTCGAATCGGGTCGAGTCGGCTCTGTCTGCAGAGGGCTTAAGGGATCCAAATTGCGTCTGTCTGTCTGTCCTCCGTCCGTCCGTCCATGACCCTTACAAAAATTTGAATAACTTTCCAACCCTGCATCTGTTTGTAACCAAACTTGATTGGTAGGTGCCTTATATTGGCCTTCGTGGTATTCTGGGGTCAAAGGTCACATAAGTAGGTCAAAGGTCAAATGTGAAAGTTTTGGGGAAGAATCTATTATGGTTGATACCTTTCCAACCCTGCATCTGTTTGTAACCAAACTTGATTGGTAGATGCCCTATATTAACCTCCCATGATATTCTGGGGTCAAAGGTCACATAAGTAGGTCAAAGGTCAAATAAGGTCAAATGTGAAAGTTTAGGGGTAAGAGTCTATTAGGGTTGATAACTTTCCAACCCTGCATCTGTTTGTAACCAAACTTCGTTGGCATGAATGCGCGCAAGTGAGCGAGACACTTTACGGCTATCGCCTTGTTATAATAATTTTGCATAGAATCCGGCCCGAGGTCTGTCCTCAATTCAGTAATAAACTACAATCATTTTATTATCAATCAATATCACACAGCCCTTACCATTCCTTCGGCTTGAGTTGTGATTGGTTAGTTGACCTGGCCTTGCCATGTGATGCAAGCTTTGCCTTCTGATTGGCCAGCTTCTGCTTGAGGGGTGTGGTATCTGATGATGACTTGTCCTTACCTTTGAATGGGAAAATGGGAATTAAAACAAGTTAAGGTCAAATTGAGGCACCATTTACATTTATTGCCATACTTCACCTCATTTAACTTTCATACCTTCCAACAACAAAAAACACATCAAAAAATTGTATTCAATCTTCCTTTAAAAAGAGCCATGTTAAGCAAGAATCAGGCTCCTCTTGCCTCACATTTGTAATAATGTTGGCATAGAGATAGCAATAGAGGGACCTCTACTTCTCTATTTAATTTCTCTGATTTATTTTACCATATTATTTGATTCTATTCCAAACTACAACTTTGCAATAATTAGGCATAAATGAAAGTTTTACCCGAGGGTTTCTGTAAACTCGTTCTCTTCCCTTTCTGTCTTCTCGTATTTGCGCTGCTCTGCAGCATTTGGCCGCTGTTCCCTTTCGAAAAGTTCAACGCCCTTCTACTGGGGGAGGGGCCTTTCCTGAGGGGTATCCCACTCTTCCTGCGGGGGGAGGCCGTGGTGTGAGTGGCAGAGAGTGGCGAGGGGGAGCTGTGGACGCTGCGTAGGGGCGAGACGGGGGAGAGGGAGCAGGTAGCGTCCGTCGAGGTGCGGGTGCTGCGGGAAGGCGAGAGCAGGATACTGCCATCGGACATGTCCTCCAGGTTGAGCCAGTCCGTGTCCCTACTCCCGTTCCCTTCCCCTTGCGCCATGATCTGCTGATTGACGAATGCAAGCATAGCTTCGAAGGTCCCCGCATCTCCCTCAGGTTGTCTTGCCGATGACGCCAATGACTGCCCTGCTGTTGATAGCGGTTGTGCCTCCGATGAAAACACTGGCTCCGGGGGAAGTCTCTCTATTCCTGAGATGATGGAGCTGGTATCGGCGGTAGACTCTGAGAGCGCGTCGATCTTGTCGTTGAACTGCACGCGAGAATGGTTCCCGCTCCTGTTGATTCCCATGTCCGATGCTCCAGGAGATGACTCCATCATCCCCGGCACGTCTTGAATACCCAGTCTCCTCATGGAGTCCCCCAGCCCGGGTGACTTCAGTTGCACCCCCAATCCACCTGAAGTCTGTTGCATTGAGACCGTGACGGTCTCAGATTCCTGGTAGACATGCCTTTCAAGCCTTTCATTGCTCCTGCTCCTGGCATAGTTACCTGAACTTGACCCATTAGAACCCATTTGTCTATCTGGACTTGGTCTAGCACTACTCCTATGAGTATCAGGTTCAGTACTCCTATGGATATCAGGTCTAGTACTCCTATGACTATCAGGTCTAGTACTACCATGCCTATCTGGACTAAGGCCAGGCCTTGTTGCAGTTACATGGTCAATGCTGGTCCTTGGTGGACTCTCCAAGAGGCTGTAATCCCTGATTCCAGGAGATAATGACTGGCCACGGAAGCTCATTGCATGGTGATTGGCCGATGCAGAAGCACTGGGGCTGGCATCAGCACTCCGGGATTGGATGGGTGATGCATTGTGGGAAGACTGCTGGTGACGAGAACCAAACATGGCCCTCTCATAGCCAGACACCTTGGCCTTGAGCCGAGCTATTTCAGACTCCTAAAGGTAAGGGAGAAAAGAGACGTAATGAAGAGAGTCTACCAGGCAATTCATACTTACGTCTAGCACTGGCTCGGCACTGGATAAATCCACTGCCGAGCCAGTGCTAGACGAAAAAGCCGACCATTCATACTCGGCATCAACAGTGGATAACTGACGCGCAAGTATAAATACAACAGTGGATCGAAAAGCTGTCTAGGACATGACTGGGCATGCGCACTAGTACACTTCTATTGTGACGTAACGATGACTTGCAAATTCTGAACGCGCAATACCGTAATGCGCATGCGCAACCTTGTGCTAGACGAGGTGTCTAGCATCAACAGTGGATCAAAGTTATGCCAGGCTGAGCACAGACTGATGCTAGACATTCCATTCATATCTGCGTCTAGCAGTGGATTTATCCAGTGCTGAGCCAGTGCTAGACGTAAGTATGAATTGCCTGTACCTTTCTCAGTTTACGGTAAAATGAATTTTAAGTCTAATAGAGAGCCTGCTTTGCCTTTCAAAATAGCTCTATTATTTTCAATGAGTTCTTGAAATAAATTTAGACTAAACTTGCAAAGCATCAATATTTAAATTTTTGAAAGTTGACATCAAATGATATCTCAATAAAATGAAAAGCAAAATCAAATATAAATCACTTGATAACTTGGTAACTAGACTTTTTTATCCAAAGAAATGCCAAACAATATACCAAACTCATATTCACTGTTTAAAACAATGCTCGGTAGTTTACAATAAGACAAGTCCTAAACAGGTAGAATTGAATGTGACTGACCTTGATGACAATGGCCTCATTCGTGGCATCAATGACCTCCTTGGCTGCAGCAAGGTCAGCTTCAAGGTCATTAACCCTTTGGCTTGCCTGCTCTAGCACCAGCCTGGCATGCTGCTCGGTTTCTTGTAGCTGATTCAGCTTGAGTCTGTGCGATGACTGGAGCTGGTCTTGAGAGGCTAGAAGCTGAGCGTGGCTGGATTGAAGATGATTCACCTGAGTGGACAAAGAATGAAAGAAATCCTGAAATACAAATCTACCCACTATGACTTGCCTGATCTAGCAAGAGACTTGTCTGTATCTGATTTACTTTAAGTCTGTACAATGACTCAAGCTGGTCTTGATGGGCTAGGATCTGAGCACGGCTGGATTGAAGATGACTCACATGATGAGTGGACAAAGAATGAAAGAAATCCTGATGAAATACAAATCAACACAATCTGACTTGTCTGATCTAGCATCATCCTGGCCTGCTGCTCTGATTTGGTTTCAGTCTATACGATGATCGCAGCTGTGAGTCTGTGTAATGATTGGATCTGGTATTGAGAGGCTAGAAGCTGAGCGTGGCTAGCTTGAAATATTGACAATGTCAATCCCAATCCTAAATTCTTGACAGATCACAATAACCAAGGTATTTTTGTAAATAGAATTATACATGTGACCTCTGACCTCATGAAATCTCTAAGAGCTTCATGTGGAGAAAACAGGTACTAAGTTTGGTGTACACCCGTTTGAACAAACCCCAAAACATAATGTTTTCAGCTATTAGTGGCAAAAGCATAACAAAATGAACAAACCTGTTCTTCCTTTAGTTCCACCTCAGCATCTCTCAGCTTAGCAATCTGTTGCAGTTCTGACGTGTACTGAGCCTGAAGGGCTAGCTCCTGGGCCCGAGTGGCTCCCACTTCCTCAGCCAGATGAGCCATGTCCAGGTCCTTGCTGCGACACCTTTCAATGGCCTCGTCCAACTCACTTGATAGTGTGTCCTATGGAAGAAAAGGGAGACAAAGATTAATCTGTTGCAGTTCTGATGTGTAAAAAGCTTGAAGAGCTAGCCTGAAGGGCTGGGTAGATCTCACTTCCTCAGCCAGACAAGCCATGTTTCCGTCTTAGGATTGTATAATGTAGTGTGCGGTGGTCTTCACTCACCTGGTGCCTTTGTGCCTCGGCCAGTTGTCTCTGTAGCTCAGTGATGTTGATGGTAGCCTGCAGGGTCTGTTCCCTGCTCAGTCTCAGCTGCTGGCCTTGGTCCAGGTGACGAATAGTGCTCATGCCATCACTGTGCAAAAATTATGCCTTTAATCAGGACTAGATAGACCTACATGTATCTTGGAATTAGTAACTTTCACCATCTTAACTTAGGCCAAAAATTTTTTTTGTTGGATTGGAGTAACGGGCAACCAAACATTAGGGTAGGTAGGTAGGGTTTTTTTTCTTCTTTCTTTTTTTTTTTTTTTTTTCAGGATTTGCACAAATACACAAAAACACACATATAACACACAAATAACACATATCGCAATTGGAAAAGAAAAAGAAAAAAATAAATTAAATACAAAATCAGAAAAAACCTTTAGGGTCGGCGGTATTTTTAGGGTCGGGCGGGTTACGCCAATCCAACCATTTATTTTTCATGGCCTTACCTAGTGCCTTCTTGCCTCAGCCAGTTGAATCTTTAGCCCAGTGGTCTTCTAGTTAATAATCGGGACACTTTCAGATTTATGACTAGACATAAATCTTTGTGAAGTACCCTCCAATAAAGTATAGTGTGCGGTGGTCTTCACTAACCTGGTGCCTTGTCTCTGCAGCTCTGTGATGTTGACGGTAGCCTGCTGGGTCTGTTCCCTGCTCAGTCTCAGCTGCTGGCCTGTTCCCTGCTCAGTCTCAGCTGCTGGCCCTGGTCCAGGTTACAAATAGTGCTCATGCCATCACTGTGCAAAAAGTATGCCTTTAATCAGGACTAGATACGACCTATCTTAGTAACTTTCCCCACCTTAACTAACCTGGTGCCTTTGTGCCTCGGCCAGTTGTCTCTGCAGCTCTGCAGGCGCGCCGATTCGACCGAAAACACAATGCATTGGGGGGGCAAAGCATTGTTCACAAACAATGCTCGCCCCCCCAATGCATTGTGTTTTCGGATGGAATCGGCGCCAGTGCAGCTCTGTGATGTTGACAGTAGCCTGCTGGGTCTGTTCCCTGCTCAGTCTCAGCTGCTGTCCCTGGTCCAGGTTACGAATAGTGCTCATGCCATCACTGTGCAAAAATTATGCCTTTAATCAGGACTAGGTAGACCTATCTTGGAATTAGTAACTTTCACCACCTTAACTTACCTGGTGCCTTCCTGCCTCAGCCAGTTGTCTCTGTAGCCCAGTGGCCTTCTGGTTAATAATAGGGACACTTTCAGATTTATGACTGGAAATAAATCTTTGTGAAGTACCCCTCCAGTAAAGTATAGTGTATGGTGGTCTTCACTAACCTGGTGCCTTTGTGCCTCGGCCAGTTGCCTCTGCAGCTCAGTGATGTTGATGGTAGCCTGCTGGGCCTGTTCCCTGCTCAGTCTCAGCTGCTGTCCCTGGTCCAGGTAACGAATAGTGCTCATGCCATCACTGTGCACAAATTATGCCTTTAATCAGGACTAGGTAGACCTATCTTGGAATTAGTAACTTTCACCACCTTAACTTACCTGGTGCCTTCCTGCCTCAGCCAGTTGTCTCTGTAGCCCAGTGGCCTTCTAGTTAATAATAGGGACACTTTCAGATTTATGACTGGAAATAAATCTTTGTGAAGTACCCCTCCAGTAAAGTATAGTGTATGGTGGTCTTCACTAACCTGGTGCCTTTGTGCCTCGGCCAGTTGCCTCTGCAGCTCTGTGATGTTGACGGTAGCCTGCTGGATCTGTTCCCTGCTCAGTCTCAGCTGCTGTCCCTGGTCCAAGTAATAAATAGTACTCATGCCACTACTGCGCACAAATTATGCCATATATCATGACTAGATCGATCTATATTGGAATTGGTAACTTTCACAATCTTTACTCACCTGGTGCCTTTGTGCTTCGGCCAGTTGCCTCTGCAGCTCTGTGATGTTGACGGTAGCCTGCTGGGCCTGTTCCCTGCTCAGTCTCAGCTGCTGTCCCTGGTCCAGGTACTCATCCTTCTGGTCCTGCAGGTCTCGGCTCAACTTCTCAATCCTCTGAAATTCAAGGAAATATTAAGTGTTTCAATAAAGCAATTAACCAATTCAGGACTGACTGATGTTGTTATTACATGCATTCTGCATATACTCCAGTCTGAGTTTTTTCTGGACCACTCCTGATGGGTTAACTGATTCAGGATTGGTTCTTTAAAATAATTGGGCTGGAGTTGAAACGAAATCCTCTACAATCAGATAACTAAGTTTTAAGAAAATATGACTGATGAGCAGCAGCCTCTTAACCTCAGCCATAAACTGAGTATTAACCCTGTCCATTTGGAAGAACTTGAGTGCAGTGCATGCATGTGTTTATGTTGGTATATATTCTGTGTTTTTTCTGTAGTAACTGTCATTTGTGCCCTGACGAAGATTCTGCTAGGATCGAAAGCTAGGCTGTATACGACACTCATTTTACCACATTGGCGATTTTTTAGTAGACAAGCAGTTTTCAGCAGTATTTTCCATATTGAGTGCAGTGAATGGTAAGACAATGCTAGAAATTAAAGGTTCCCTGAAATCCAAATGCAAGTTGCCTTCAACTAGTGTGTATTAGTGTATACATCAACTATTTCTGAACTATTTGACCTACATTATGTTTTGTACTTTTTAAAACATTTTAACAATTATTTTCTTCAGTTTGCCAAGCCCCATCTCTTTAAAAAAAAAACCTCCAGAGTAAAAACCCCTTGTGACATCATCTCTCATTCACTTGTCAACTAACCGGAGATGAACAAAAGACATACTTACAAAAGAACATGCTTGTTGATGTATAGTTGAACTTGCATTTGGATTTCAGGGAACCTTTAACCTTACCGTACTGACTGGCGTAATCACCGCAGCCGCGTAAAGGCCGCATGCCGACTTTGAGCAATGAAATGAATTTTTTTTAAAGTGGGAGAAAAGTGCGCTAGGGAAACTGGCGACAATAAAACACTGCAAGCTACGAGTCGAGTATTGCTGCATATGATGTACCATTGAAGTGGTACTGAATGGAACTCGAATACGCGCTGGTAGTGATAGTTTGTTTCATTAATATCGTAAAAAAGGTGAGAAACCGTTCTAGGCCAGGGTAAACTTATACAATTTGGCTTTGTATGTTTTTATCACGCAATACATTACAGTGCAGTATACATAAATGTGTTGTTTTGGGGCCTGTCAAAAGTCAAAATTTGACTATCGCCACGTACGCGCCGCACCCCAACTTTGCGGGGTTTTTTCAAGGAAAAAGTATGCGGCAATTACGCCTTGGGGCCCAGTCAGGCAAGTACAAAACAAGATTTTTCCCTTTTCTATTGGCCCGAAAACTGAATTTGGTGACCTAAAACAAAGACAAATTTACAGATGTTGTAATATTTGGTTGCCCATTTGGGCCAGTGGAAGTTGGCATAAATGAAATTTGGTGGCAAAAAGCTTATTTCTAGTGGCCCCCAGCCAGCAGGCCTGTGCTAATATCAAGCATATGCAAGGGAGTGACCAAGGACTTGGGGGGTGTTTCACAAAGATCCTAAGTTGAACTTAACTCTAAGTTGGACTTAGTAACTATGGAAAGCCGCTAGTTTATATGAAACAATTTTGTAAAATTTATTTTAAAAGGCATAAAAAGTTGATTCAAATCATTGATATTTTCTATTATCAAGAGAATTTAAAATGTATGAAAAGTCTAAAATTCATGCATTTTTAAAAATTATGAATCATATTTTATTCCAATGCTACAAATGGCTGTCCATACTTTTTAAGTCCAATGAAACACCCCCCTGGTCTATTAAAGTTCTAGTTGAAAAAGTATAATATGTTTAAACTGCTTCTACATAGGAAGTATAAAAAGGGAACTTACCTCCTCCAGTTGAGAGACCTTAGCAGACTTATCGGCCATACCGAGTCGCTCTTGTTGCAGTTTGTGTTCCAGGTCTTGGATATCAAGCGCCTTCTGGTGATTCCCTTGTTGCTGTTTGTCCTTGGTCTCCTCTAAGTCAGAAACCTGCAAAATATTATAATAATATCAAAATAATACTGATTGAAGTAATGTATCTCTATTGAGAGAATGTTACAGTGATGTCATGTCGGCCATATTGAGTCGCTCTTGTTGCAGTTTGTGTTCCAGGTCTTGGATATCAGGCGCCTTCTGGTGATTCTCTTGTTGCTGTTTGTCCTTGGTCTCCTCTAAGTCAGAAACATAAAAGGTGTGATTATTTAAGTCCTTTTATCACAAATAAAGCTTTAATTAATAATAATAATATAATAATAATATATTACATTTATATAGCGCTTAATACAATGTTTATAAGCGCATTATTACCCTTGGTCATCAGGTACAGGTCAAACCCGCACAATTATCTTGCGCACCGTCTCAACTCCCTGGGGAGCATACTAGCCCAGCTGCCCAATGGGCGCTGAAGGCTAATTAATGGCAAGCAACACATATAATTTGTCAATGGTAATTAAAGGCTAAGCACCCTTTTAAACAATAATACAACAGGTGTCAATTGTAGCATAGGAACCATTTTGAAAGAACTCAGCATCACAATGTATAACTTGCCTGGCATGATAAATCCAAGCACATCAATCTTTTGCGTATGAAATTACATCTCTTTGCTACATTTGAAATATATTTATTGTACTATTGTTCATCAAGACGATGATTAGTTAGCTACACATATGCCCAAGGCAGGAATGTGTAGTGCATAGAACACGTCTCCAATAGCAACGATGGCTTTTGGTTCGTCTGAGAAATCCTTCCGTCTGTGTGGTTAAGCACCGAAAAAGGGTCTTAGCTAAGACTGTTGTCTTATCTTAACTGGCGCGGAGCTACGGTGCGTTCCGCACATAGCATTGGAAATTTGAAAGCTTTGTTTAGTAGTTATTAGCTCTGCAGCCAGATAAGATAAGACAATGGTCTTAGCAGGGCTGTGAGATCTCCGATTTTACGCGGAATTCCGATTTTTTTTTTCCTCAAACAGCAATCTTCATTTTCCGCTTTCCAAAAAAAAAAAGTGTCGATTTATTTTTTTATTTATTTATTTTTTTATATTTATTTATTTTTAAATTTTTTATTTATCTATTTTTTTTTCCCCGATCCTTTTCGATCCGATCCCATCATGAATCAAGAATTTGCCGATCTGATTTTACGATCCGATCATCAAGGTCGGTTACAGCACTAAGCTAAGTCACCATCTGGATACCCTATGGGCAATTGAATTTGAAGATTTGATTTCACAAAAACTTTTTCAGCTCTTCATAACTGAAAAGAACTTGATTTCACTACAAACTGTGATAGTTGTCTGGTGTTATTTCGACCTGTCACTAGCAAATACCAGGTTCCAGGCAGCAGATTATATTGAAAAGCACACTGGTTGTCCTAGATGTCAAGTTTCAAGCCTCAGGTATCAAGGTATGAAACAATTCTGTAAAAAAAAATTATCCAAAAACCAACCATTTTAAATTGAAAGAAATGGTTTCCAAAATAAGCCTAGATTGCACCAGAGAGCATCTAGAACCCCAGAGCTTCCAGGGCCCTAGGCGGGCCCTGGACCCCGGCCTAAGGGACTTCGCGCTCGTAGTGTGCGCTTTGCGCACACTTTTCATTTCAGATTTTTTGTTAAATCTTGCTCTCACACCCCCGTCTTAGCTAAGACCCTTTCATGAAACAGGGCCCATGTTAAGACTTGAAAATACTATTATCTTAAAGGTAATCTGAACAAGTAATATGAGTATAAGCTACCTTCTGCTTGCTCTGTTTGAGTTGGTACTGGGTCTTATTGAGGCTGGTCTCCAGCTGGATTATCTGCCTTTCCATCTCGCTCTGTCGCTCCTTCACCGTCACATCCAGCTGAGTCACCTATGAGTAAGAAAAGTATAAGATCATCGTCATCATCGTCGTCGTCATCATCATCATCATCCTCATTGTTGCCATCATCGCCGTCGTCACCGTCGTCTTCGTCGTCGTCGTCATCGTCATCATCATCATCATCATCTTCATCATCATCATCATCAACTTTATCTTCATCATCACCATCATCATCCACATTGTTAATGTAATTGTTACTATCATCATTATAATCATTATCATTATCATTGCTCATTTTTTCTTCACTATTACAGCTTAGTCACATAAAAATGTAAAACATAAACTAGATGGATCTTCGACTGCGCGCAGTCGAAAATGATGCCTCCGCCATTACGCGATTTATATCAAGCCCAAATCAACATGTACACTGAATTAATTCTGTCAACTCAATTTTGATGGATCTTGACATATCACAATTATGAGCTATAAGTGACCTTGACCTTTGACCTCATGACCCCCAAAATCTAATCAGTTCACTGGCTCTCCAAGGAACATACATCTACCAAGTTTGGTCAGAATCCGTCAATCCGTTCTTGAGATAACGCGATCACGAACTATTTTTGCATATATAATGAGCTCTGTGACCTTTGACCTTTGACCTCATGACCCCCAAATCTAATCAGATCATCGGCCTCCCAAGATACATACATGTACCAAGTTTGGTCAGAATCCGTCAATCCGTTCTTGAGATAACGCGATCACGAGCTATTTTTGCATATATAATGAGCTCTGTGACCTTTGACCTTTGACCTCATGACCCCAAAATCTAATCAGATCATCGGCCCCCCAAGATACATACATGTACCAAGCTTGGTCAGAATCCGTCAATCCGTTCTTGAGATAACGCGATCACAATCTATTTTTGCATATATAATGAGCTCTGTGACCTTTGACCTTTGACCTCATGACCCCAAAATCTAATCAGATCATCGGCCTCCCCACATACATACATGACCCAGGTTTGATGAAAATCCATCAATCGGTTCTTGAGATAACGCGATCACGAGCTATTTTTGCATATATAATGAGCTCTGTGACCTTTGACCTTTGACCTCATGACCCCAAAATCTAATCAGATCATCGGCCCCCCAAGATACATACATGACCCAAGTTTGGTGAAAATCCGTCAATCGGTTCTTGAGATAACGCGATCACGAGAACGGGACGTACGTATACGTACGTACGTACGGACGGACGGACAACCCGAAAACATAATGCCTCCGGCTACTTCGTTGCGGAGGCATAAAAACTCCCTCCTCATTACCATAATAACTTCTCAATTTTTTTCCTTTGGGTAGTTACTATTCCTACCTTCAAGGTTCAATTTTATTTCATTTTCAACAAGAAAAATACATATATTTACAATGAATAAGTCACAACGACATTTGGTAAAATACACAAGTTGAAATTATAAACAAGTGCATGTTATTATACATTGCCAATCAACATTAATGTTTATTTTATTATTAATTAAGTTACAATGAAATTTTGAAATAATCATGTCATATAAGCGGAATCAGAAAAGAATGAAATGTTGTATGTTAAGATTTGAAGTGAAAATGGAGGGATCCACTAAAAAGCATGGCTTGTACATGTAGAATATGGATCCCTCATAAAATTAATGTTTTACAAATGAAAGTATCAAGTACGGAAAAAATGAGAAAAAGACAAACAAGCAAACAAACAAGATAAAAACTATACAGTGTAGTAATACCTGTGCTGATCTATGGAGCAGTTCCCTCTGGCTGGTTCTCAGGGCCAAGTCTATCTCAGCAAGGTCCTGTTCCTTGTTCCTCGTCTCCTCCTGGCTTTGCCTGCGCAAGGACAAAATGTAAATAAGACACATTCTTGCGATCAAACTTATAATTATGTTCCATAATGATATTATTGTTTTTCAAATACTTCTGGTAACAGTAAAACCTGTCTCGAAGACTGCTCAAGGTAATCAAGAACTGTGAACTGTTAATAAGTAGGTCCTATAACACAGAAATGTCTCTCATAAAGAGATGCAATGAGTCTTTGACATCAACTAGCACTAGTCTAGTTCCAACAAATTCCTGGAGCCTGTTCTCTATCTGATGTGTTCCATTATAATGTACGTCTTCTAGCTGACAGGCTCCTACCTAATCAAGTCCCTCGTCCTATTCCTAGTTTAATTCCTCATCAAATTCACATTCTATTTCCTCATATAATCCTTACTCTATTTCCTCATTTAATTCCTAGTCCAATTCTACCCCTGGTTCTAGTCCTAGTTCCTACAAACCTGGGTAATTCACTCAGATCCTGAACCCTCTCCTTCAGGAGCTTGTTCTAATGCCTACTCTAGTTCCTAGTCCAGTTCTAATTCCAGTTCCTACAAGCCTGAGTGAATCACTTTGCTCCTGGGACCCTCTCCTGCTGGAACTTGTTCTCTATCTTGCTCCTCTACTGTAGTCTACATACTGTACATCCCCCATCAGACTGTCTGACACCTGTGACCTAGGCTAATTTCTAATCTGGGGCCTAGTCCAATTCTACTCCTAGTTCATAAAACATGAGTGAATCACTAAGCTCCTAGACCTTCTCCTGCTGGAGCTTGTTCTCCGTCTTGCTCCTCTGCAGGAGACGATGTAGATCCACAAGCTGACTGGGTTTCACCAAGTCTAGTTCTTAGTTTAATTCCTAATTCAGTTCCTACTCCAGTCCCAGTTCTAGTTCCTACTAACCTGAGTGAATCATTAAGCTCCTGGACCCTCTCCTGCTGGAGCTTGTTCTCTGCCTTGCTCCTCTGCAGGAGACGATGGAGGTCTCCTAGCTGACTGGCGGCTGCCCGCATATCTTCCTGGGCCTGCTGAAGTTCGGAGTCCAGTTCCCGACAACGGTCCTTGGTTTCCCGAGACTCGCCGCGTGTACGCTCCATCACTTCCTCCAGTTCTTTGACTGAGTGTTAGAGAAAAAGAAGAAATGTTTAATCTATTCTAATCACTGGGTCTTAACATTTTTAGCTCCAATTAAGAAAAATCATCAAACAGTCTTTGTCACTGCTATGATCCTTATTCCCTTTTTATATTGTAATACAACTGACATGTTTGATGCAATGTTATTTGCGTAATCCATAAGAACTAACCTTAAATTACCAACATGGGAATCATTACCAACAGAAAACAAATCATACTGTTCAAAGGCCTCCTTTATTTATGTATCCAATACAGATATTTGTTTTCAAATTTTGCTGTATAGCGTATACTTTCAAAAGCCCCCCAAATATGTATGATTGAGAAAACCTCAATATTACTCTAGGGCTCTCCCCGCTTGACTTTAGCCTCATGAATCTCTCTCGCAATGATCAGTCTTGTCCATTTCTTCACACTGTCAAATCACACTACACAGAAATCTTTACATGGGACTGTTGCGGCAAACTCACCATGACTCTGAGCTTCTTCCGGCTTGACTTTAACCCCATGAATCTCTCTCGCAACGATCATTCTTGTCCATTTCTTCACACTGTCAAATCACACTACACAGAAATCTTTACATGGGACTGTTGCGGCAAACTCGCCATGACTCCGAGCTTCTTCCAGCTTGACTTTAGCCCCATGAAGCTCTCTCACAACGATCAGTCTTGTCCATTTCTTTACACCGTCAAACTACACTACACAGAAATCATTACATGGGACTGTTGCGGCAAACTCACCATGACTCTGAGCCTCTTCTAGCCCGACTTTTGCCTCGTGAAGCTCTTTCTCGAGTTGAGCCGTCTTGTCGGTTTGGTTGTCGCTGTCCTGACGTGCGTCTCTCAGCCTCCGCTCCAGATCTTTACAGTTTGCCTTGGACTGGGCTAACTCAGTCTGTATGGCACTGCAATGTTAGAGTAACAATTAAACAAAACAAAAAAGGAAAATGAATCCTAAAACCTCTGGATTGATAGAAAGGTGACCTGACCATTAAGCTAGTTAAACAATTAAGTTATAAGTACTTACTATCAATAATAATATTTAATTTTTACATAGCGCTTCATCACCCAAGTCTCAAAACGCTCATTATATAACCTTGGCTTTAGCAGAGCTGCCAAGATGGAGCGCTCAAGCATTTCAAGGAATAAATTCCTGCCAAGTACCAATTTATTGAGAGCAGCAAATGTGGATATAGTGCCTTGCTGAAATACACGCGTGCCGCGGTTGCGAATAAAACCCATGTAGTTAGTATCAAAAGACAAATGCACGAACTAATATAGTAATTATTAGTTACAAATTAGTTTCTTAGCATTTGGATTCATATAAAGTTCATTTTTGAGAGCATTTTTGATGCATCAGATATAAAACATGTTTCATTATCCCAAAACTGTCATTCAATTTAAAACGAGTTGACACATGATTGTGCAATTCTGCCTCCTGTGAATTCAAATGAATTTCTTAGTATTATTAAATCACATATTTTGCAGTCAAACTAGATGACATGTTGAATTGACGCATTTGTGTGTCTTAGAGATTAGGTAAATCCAAATCAAACTATATTAGTTCATTCTCCATGAGAATAACCAATTGATATATTATATACAGGTTTATTCATGGTCAATTTCAATATAAGGGCAACTCCACGAAAAATGTTACCCGAGGATGGAAAAATGAAACTCATGGGACAGCCTTGTTAACTACTGGATAGTAATGAGGAAGGACCATATTTTGATGACTAAAGGAAAAAAGTTTGAAATTCAATGCAGAATTTTTTTTTTTTTGGCCATTGAAGTTGGGACAAAAATTATATGTATTACCCCTAAAATGATAAAATTTGCATCCATTGTTTGTGAAATAAAATTTTAAAATATGGATCACTTCAGAACAATAATCCTACTTCTAATATCTTGTTTATGTTTTGTTTTAACATCATAGAAAAGGAAATTATGTAAAAATCTTTACTTTTTGAAAACTGTTATTGGATAAAATCTTGATTCTTACAACATTGATGTGTAATGTCCGTGACGTTTTAGATATAAAAGTTTTTGTAGAAGCAGAAGTCCTAATTCAATTTAATTTAAAATTAATTTGCAAAGCTAGAATGTGATATCATAAAGTATATCAAGAGCATTTACTAAAATATTTGATGGTTTGTCCAGAATGGCGTCACGGACATTACGTTACGACTGCGTCACGGACATTACATACACAGTGAAAAGTATAAAAAAGCAGAGCTAAACATTTTCAAGCATTATTTTCTTATGTAAATCTCTTATTTTAGCCAAGAAATATGATAATCCCAAGTAACAGGGGGACTACTACCATGACTACCTTCCTGGTACAAGTTTTTAAAAATTGTATCGTTAATCAGATAGTAAACTTTGAGTCAGTACTCTGAACTATTTATAAAACTAAATTCCTTCTCAATTTGAACATGCATGTCTCAATAATCAATAAAGACTTGACTATAACTTACTGGGAGGAGAAATAGATGGTTAAATCTCATATAGTATGATAAAATTGCAAAAATTATACTCTTAGTCCATGATTTTCCATGTGTTATGCACATGATGTTCACAACTTTTTTTTATATTTTACATTTTTTTTGCACAAAACAGCATTGTACCTCATCAAAAATGTATAATATTGTTTTAAATAGTTGAACATTTGGGTTACTGCACATTCTTTTGAAAAATTTCAAATTTTACAATAATTTTGGAAAAAATTATTGCTATTTTTAAAATAATTTTTTGCTAATTAAAAACAAAACTGAAATATAATTTTTTTCCTCAAAACTGTTTGATTACATATCAAATATACAATTTAAAAAGTTTCATGCACAATGGAGCATTTTTTGCGGGTTATTTCCGAGTATAGAGAAAGTGGACAAAAGTGTAATGTCCGTGACGCTAAAAATGTAATGTCCGTGACGCAACGTTCTGTTGTCTAGATCACATATGCCTGGCCCGTTTCGCAAAAAACCACTTGGATTCAATTCATCATTGCCTTGTCTATAATTTAGTACCTAAATCACCTTTGTGAGGTCTAAGAACTCACAGACTTTTGCAAAGATGTATATAGATGCAAAAAGTCATGTCCAAAACATGTAATGTCCGTGACGGCGCACATTTTGCAGAATTACTCAGTAACGAATTGGATAAATGTTCTGAAACTTTTTTTGAATACTTAACCAGGCTATTGATTTGTAATAAAAATAAAAATTAGACATTAGTTACAGGTATGAATTAGTAGTGGCATTGGAAAGTCATGAAAATTCTCTGATTTGTAATGTCCGTGACGCTGGAGTTGCCCATAAGGATTAATTTACCTGAGTTTTAGGTTGTTGTCTTTCAGCTGTTGGCTCCTGTCTTCCAGATCACTGCATGCCTGGTGCAGCTTCTTCTCCATCAACTCGGCCTCCTCTAAAGCAGCTGACTGCAGCTGACTCAGCTGTCTGGATAAGCTGGATATCTGTGAACAAAAAGTAATATAGATACTAATGTGTTATAGACAAGCAAAAGTTAATAAAGAACACCGTATGAAGTTTTCTGAATTTTCGCCCATAGGGCTTCGTCAGGGTTTATTATATATGGCTGTTCGAACTCTTTGTTTTAATTTCGCTTTCTGGGTAACATAGCTTTAAAAAAGTTCATGAAATAGATATGAGAATGAACAGATATATAGTAAGGCTAGCTTCTCATCTCTGCCTCCTCTAGAACAGCCGACTCAGCTGTCTGGATAAGCTGGATATCTGATGAAAGAACAAAATCATTTTTTAATATATTCACTCGCTACCTTCAGAGTAGCTCATCAAATTAAAACAATATATTAGAGTTTTTAGTTAAAGTAAGGTTTGATGCAGTTTCTTCTCCATCAACTCCGCCTCCTCTAAAGCAGCTGACTGCAGCTGACTCAGCTGTCTGGATAGGCTGGATATCTGATGAAAGAACAAAATCATTTTTAATATATTCACTCGCTACCTTCAGAGTAGCTCATCAAATTAAAACAATTTATTAGAGTTAACTTTATGAACCAGAGCACTATAACACTGAATGCCTATTGAAATAAAATTCATTCGGATGGGCATATCTCAGCCAATAGATTTTTGATGACATCACACTTCACCACTCTATTGTGTGATAATTTCAAGTTAAATGGACATAATATGGCCGAGTAATGAGCAAAAATGAAAAGTGATATTCACTAACTCATTGCACTGACTTTGTATATGGTTATGACTATCCATTGTATAGATTAACATCTGAACACTTCAATCGTAAATATCTTATAAACGAAAGGGAAGTTTAAAAAAAAAAAAACCTGTCCCATGCTTCTATTGGTAATATGAATAGAACAAGGTACATGTATGAGGGAACTGCTAGAATTCCTGTTGGATTTTCAGGATTTGAACAATGTTACTAGATCCCTTTAAGCATTATGAAATCAGAATTAAAAGTCTTACTTGTTGTTCCATCGTTCCCTCCCTGTTCTCCAGCTCAGCAATTCTCTCTGTTGACTCCTGCAGCATGTTCTGTCTCTCCTTCAACGCCTGCTCCAGCTCTCCAACCCTCGCGCCTCTCTCATCCATCGCAGAGGATGCCTTCCTCCACCGGTCTTCAAGATCATTAACCTACAAACATAACCCAAAAAAAGGTGATTAATTGAGAAAGGTGTTCATCAAGATCCGGGATCAGGGATTAAAGTTGAATCACATTCTGTCTCTCCTTCAACGCCTGCTCCAGCTCTCCAACCCTCGCCCCTCTCTCATCCATCGAAGAGGATGCCTTCCTCCACCGGTCTTCAAGAGTTTTAAGTTTAACCTACAAACATAACCAAAAAAAGGGTGAATAATTGAGAAAGGTGTTCATCAAGATCCGGGATCAGGGATAAAAGTTGAGACACATTCCTTCTCTCCTTCAAGGCCTGCTCAAGCTCGCCAATCTTCGCAACTCTTTCATCCATCTCAGCCGATGCCTTCCTCCTCCGGTCTTCCAAGTCACTGACCTATCAATATGAAAGAGTAGATGGGTTAGTGCTTTACTATATATATATAAATATATGTTCATTACGAAGGTTGGAATTGGCGATAACAAATGTAGCATATTCTGACTCTCCTTCAATGCCTGCTCCAGCTCTCCAACCCTCGCGCCTCTCTCATCCATCTCAGAGGATGCCTTCCTCCACCGGTCTTCAAGATCATTAACCTACAAACATAACCCCAAAACAAGGTGAATAATTGAGAAAGGTGGTCATCAAGATCAGGGATCATGGATTAAAGTTGAGACACATTCCTTCTCTCCTTCAAGGCCTGCTCCAGCTCTCCAATCCTCCTTCCTCACTCTCCCATCTCAGCCAATGCCTACCTCCAACAATCTTCAAGGTCATTGACCTACGACAATTATAAAAAAAAGGGTTAGTGATTGATTAAACAATTTCATCAGGATCATTCAAATTATCACACAATTTGTGACATGTTCCTCCTGTCTTTCAAGCCTGCTCCAGCCTGCAATTTTTGTCTTACATTTATTTGACTTCAAGAACTAAAATGTTTACCTCCTTTTGTTTGAGACTGATTTGCTGGTCGTGAATCTTTTTGCCATCTTCGAGCTGATCGACGTACATGGCCAGTTCCTGCTTGCAAACAGCAAGGGCAGCGTCCATCTGAGCGAGGCGGAGGGAGCCCTCGTCTGCCCTCGTCTGCAGGTTATTCCACAGCTGCTGGTTCTCCACATTCTTCTTGACCAGTTCCTGCATCGAACAAAAGGATAGATTAAATCAGCTTAATTGCTATAAAGATAGAAATAGAGAAGATTTTCCTCTTGCACTCATCTGAATATTTTGCAAGACTGAGCAGAAAGCACCCACCCCCCCCCCAAAAAAAAACACAACAACAACACACACACACAATTAACAACAAAATTATAATATACAAATACAACTACACGACAGGCTTGAAACATGTTGTGAAACCCAAACCCTAACCCTAATCTCTCCTTTTTATTTTCTCAAAGGTCATCCTGCAGTCTGGACATCCTCTCCTCCTTCTGCCCTAGTTCCCTATCTAGTTGATTCTTGGCTGCCTGTAAGTCAACTAACTCCTGGGTTTGCTTTTCCATCTTGTGGCAATATAACCATTTCTGAATTGACTTATTTAGAAGTTTATCACAAGTCATACATCCACAATTCTGTCCTCTGCAGGCTAGCATGATAATTTAATGTCTAAAGGACACCCTGCACCAAAAGAATACCTATCATCTATTATATTAATACGGTAAGCTTCAACCCCACGAATCGCCTCCCACACGAGATAGCCTCACCCCGAGGATTCGGCGACTCCCCGACCGTCGCGATCGAAGGATATACGTTTTGCGGAGGACAATAAGGCATTCCCGAGTCGCTCCCGCCCCGTGGTCGTCGTCCAGATCAAAGAAAAGGGAAAGTCAGCAATGTCAGTTGTCCGTTTAAGATGCTGAGCATTGACTACCGATTTACTGTCGCAACTTTGTTCGACGAACATAAAACGGAGTCGATAAATCGAGTATTATATTGAGAAGCCGCTTTAGATATAACACAAAAGTACCCAGCTTTTGATAAATATCAATATTTATATTGCGTGGATGGTATGGTAATGATCGCTATTGCCGATTGGCATCGTGCTAGCACGGGCATCAACGACAAAATGACGACAACTTCAATTTGGCTGCACTCATACCACGCATGCAGTATACTCCGTGCCCGTACAACCGTGTATATGTTACGGAATCATTTTAATCACCCCCACCGTATCGCGTCTAAACCGCCTTCGGCTAACAGGCCCGTGTTTATTTGCATAGTTTGTTGACCAGAGAATCAAATTAATTCCTCGCCCCGACCTTGGTATAAGTGCAATATCGCCATCCCGCGGCAATGCGTTAATTTGCAGTGGCGAACTACCATGATATAAAAATATCGATGCGAACTACCCATTGTATCAATGGAAATACCAGGGGTGGGGGGTGGGGCGGAGGGGAGGGGAGGGGAAAGTATCCGCTCCTGATCGCTGAAGCAAACTAGCTAAGGTCATTCCGTCCAAGGGAATATATCCCCGGGTTTCAAAAGAATATGAAAAACGAATACAATTTCATGAAGTGCATATTAAATGACATTTCGTCATTAGTCTTTTAATACACCCACTATTATCGAATTGCGTCATGATAGTTGTAAACAGAATGTACGGAGGATGGGGTTACATGTTTACCGAAAATCGTTCGGATTGGGAGGAAATTCTTTACTTGCCTTTTTACAACACGTACAAGGAAAGAGTTAAATATCTCGCAATCCGCACAGGATTGATAATACGACATACGAGTATAAAGAGTGTCATTTTATTAAATACATGAAGAGCCAGCTATACTCATTCCTCCAGCGCAATTAAATATATATCCCCGGGTTTCACAAGAATATGATAAACGCATGACAGATGATAATACTGTTAAAATCGGAAATCAAACCTATAGGACAACATCCTGCAGATTTGGAAAAGGGGGAAAGGTGATCACCGTACCCCTACTAACTTCGTATTATTATTATAGTTAACATTCAAAAAGAGTGTACCGGGGATATCCAATGGGTCGGGTTTATAGTGTTTACTGAAAGGATGTATCGCAATAACATGTGCAAAAGAGCGGGGTAGAGGAGGGATAGAACACCCGTGTCTCTTTCGTATTTTAACCATGTGGATAGGGAAGTTTTAAATAATTTTCGGTGTGTTCTTAAAATCGTGATGACTCTTTCTGACTAAAAACCCCGCGGATTTCCGCGGGTGCCGCTAGTAATATAATAATGTCATAATAAAGTCATTTTCTAAAGTACCCCCTGCACCCAAAAATTATCCCCACTTTATCAAAGTGTTTACCTTTTTACTCTCTGCCAGATCTTCCTGCAGTCTGGTCATCCTCTCCTCCTTCTGCCCTAGTTCCCTCTCCAGTTGATTCTTGGCTGCCTGTAAGTCAACTAACTCCTGAGTCTGCTTTTCCATCTTTTTGTGCATCTGTAAAAATAAAGAACAACAAAATGAAAAAGAAAGAAAAGAGAAAAGTATATTTGCCACATCCACTCATTGATCTAATGATGACTTGTACTGGAAGGGAGGGAAGCAAGCCTTACTTATACTTACAAATTGTTTGTGCAAGTGAATAAAAAACTTGATTTTTAACAACATGGCTTGGCTATTAATACGCATCCAAGGTAACACAAGCACACTTTAATATAAAGGGCTCCCATATGGCTACACCTTTCTACGCAGTCATAGATGTCTGTCGTATGGAGCATACTGCACTGTGAACTACAAACATCAGCTAGGCAGTTTGGATATATATTACCGAATATGATATGCAGAAAGGGTGCAAAAAAAGGTGTTGAGAAAATTAAAACAGAAATGTCTAATTATAATTAGAATCATACATAAGTAACAAGCATGGCTTGCACACAAAGTTAGACATGATAAACTAGATGGATCTTCGATTGCGCGCAATCGAAAATTATGCCTCCGCTATCGCACGATTTTAATATCAAGCCCAAATTAACATGCACTGATTTAATTTTTACAAATATTTTTCATATATTTTGAGTCCTGTGACCTTGACCATATGACCCCAATCTTTGATGGCTCCCTAAAAAACATTCAGGTACCAAGTTTGATTGAAATCTGACATTTAGTTCTTGAGATTTTGGCATTACAAGATTGTTTGCATGTATAATGAGTCCCGTGACCTTGACCTCATGACCCCAACATTTTATGGCTACGTTGACTCTTTATGATACATTCAGGTACCGAGTTTGATTGAAATCTGACATTAAGTTCTTGAAACTTTGCCATTACAAGCCATTTTCGCATACATATTGAGTCCTGTGACCTTGACCTTTGACCTCATGACCCCCAAATCTAATCAGATCAGTGGCACCCCGATATGTACACGCATACCAAGTTTGAAATTGATCCGTCAACCGGTTCTTGAGATATCGCAAGAACAAGGAATTTTTGCACATACATTGAGTCCTGTGACCTTGACCTTTGACCCAATGAACCCCAAAATCTAATCAGATCATTGCCACCCCAATATCTGTACTAATACCAAGTTTGAATTTGATCCGTCAACCAGTTCTTGAGATATCGCGAGAACGAGGCATTTTTGCATATATATTGAGTCCTGTGACCTTGACCTTTGACCTCATGACCCCTAAAATCTAATCAGATCATTGTCACCCCAATATGTACACTCATACCAAGTTTGAAATTGATCCGTCAACTGGTTCTTGAGATATCGCGAGAACGAAAACGGGACGTACGGACGGACGTACGGACGGCCACTTCGTTGGCGGAGGCATAAAAAACTATAATAGAAGGTAGACTTGAAGAGAAAAGACCAAGAGGAAGGAAGCGTACAATGCTCCTTGACTCAGTTACACAAAGGCCAGATCACTTACGAGAGAAGTTTGATCTTGATGAGTTTAAACCTGCCAGTGGGCAGACTACTTGAAGAGAGAGATATGGTCTCATCTCTCATGGTCATAGGACACAGTGCCAGACGGCACACATTGCGTACACCATCTCCACTCCCTGGGGAACATTCCTTCCAAGCGGCTCATGGGTATTGAGAAGATCATTTACATAAATGCTCTTACCACAATATTGGATAAATTGGCCTGCTAAAAGGCAAGCTCAATGGGCTGTGATTCAAACTCTGGATTTCACAATTGGAATGCGCGCAATCTACCAATCTTGCCACACCAGGGGGGGTGTTGCATAAAGAGTTGTGATTAATCGTGAAGTTGCAAGTCAGAAAATGTGCCTAAATGCGCAAATCTGATTGGATCAAGTGCACATATTTTTTTCTGACTTGCGATCAATCGTAACTTTGTGATTAATCACATCTCTTTCTGCAACGGGGCCCATGTCCACTACACACTTACCATATCAAGTTGTTGGTGCAGTTCTTGTGCCTGTTCCTGCGTCAGTCGTCTCATCTCTTCAGCGTGAGCGGCAAATTTCTCTTTGGCCGATTCTTTGTTCCTTACATCTTCCTATTTTGAATAATAGAGGATACAACATACAACAAATTCAATACTTTCTTAATTTCAGAACTCTTTCAATTGTTAATAAGATCTAGACAAAATTGTATGAATCGAAAAAAAAATCCCTTGAAACTCCAATGGTTCTTCATGCTTTGATGTTTTCCTCTTACTAACAGAAGTATAAAACAAGTTTTTTTCTCTTCAAATTTCCACTTCATTATTGAGATATCTATGATTTTAACGAAAACAGGACGGAGGGGATGTACGGACGGACAACCCAAAAATATAATGCTTCTAGCCACTTCGTTGGCGGAGGCATACAAATTATATGGATGTTATCAAATGTGTACAAAACCTATGGCAAAGAGTCAGCAAATAGTATTTAGCATTTTACGCTCATTACTCCGCCATATGACATTCATTAAATGACAAAACAGTTTTTGTTTTAAATATAGCAAACTTAGTACATGACCATTATTACATACATTTTTCGTAGGTCTCTGAATGCTCAAATACTGATTGCACTTTATTTTCCAAACACATTAGATGGCTCTCAATTCTACTATTAATTCCACTATTTTCCAATTGTAATTGTAACTTGTAAACATAGAAAAATCTTCAATTATTACTTCACTAACAAGGCATAATGTAAAGAAAAATATTAAATTCAAACTTAATCGGAATGGATTCAAACCTACCTCTGCTCTGGCTAGCTGTGAAGACTGGCTGTTGAGTTGATTCTGCAGTTCCTGAAGCTTTGACACGTGACTAGAGAACACCGATGTCTTGTCCTCCAGTTGGGATTCAAGGGTTGCGAGTTGACCTTTCCTTTTCCTCACCTGTAGGAGTATCCCAATAAAATTGGTGGAGAAGCAATTACACAGGAAATATATTCTTCCTTCCCACTTTATAATAATTGTAACAATTGTATACAATTATACATAGATAAAGTCTCAATATGATATTCATGCTTAACTCTGTGGTCATTGTTAAAGTTTTCTGAAAAAACAAATCACATGCAAAACTACAATTTATCTTAAAATCTTCAAAGTGACTTGCTTTCTTTTGAACCTTACTGTGACTGGTCATTGACAGCATCTCTCTTTTCTATCCATTTTTCAAATTGCTTTATCTATAATCATATTTCATTGTTTCTGAAAGATGCAAAAATAAACTCCTTCTTCAGATCTTCATTATGACTCGCTTTGTGTTGCACCTTCCCGGGTGTAACTCACTAAGCTGGGCGTCTTCGCAGTGATGAGGGATAGTCAACCTATTCGAAACGTCGAGCCCCTCCTACCATCCACCCTCTCCTCGCAATACCAACAGTCCTTTCCAGGACTATCCCAACTATCCTTTCTAGGACTACCAACAGTCCTTTCTAGGACTACCAACAGTCCTTTTTAGGACTCTCCTAGAAAGAATACCAACAGTCCTTTTCAGGACTACACCAACAGTCATTTCTAGGACTATCAAAAGTCCTTTCTAGGACTACCATAGTCCTTTTCAGGACTCACCAATCCACCCCTCTCACATGGTGCAACCGCAAACCACACGTATTATATACACCACCATGAAAACCGATACAAGCAACATTTAAGATTCTTTAAGTATAAGCCATTTTCTCATGCTTTTCTCTATTTTTCTCTATCATTCTTTACTTTTCGGTAAATGAAAATGGCATGAAATTAGTACCTCTTTCTCCAAATCCTCAATATGACTTGATTTCTGTTGCACCTCACTGTGTAGCTGACTGAGCTGTGTGTCTCGCAGTGACATGCGAGATTCCATCGATGACAGGTTAGCCTCGTTGGCAGCCAGCTCCTGCTTGAGACGACTCATCTCATTGGCCCTCTTCACAGCCTCGGCATTCAGCTGACCAATCACCTTTTCCAGTTCTTGAGCCCTCTTCTCCCCTGCAACCAATGGCATGGTAGTAGGAGTGAGGGAAAATCAACAGGTTAACAATTCACTTCTATATTTCACTTTAATGGATATTTTTGTTTATGAATTCCGAGTATCAAGCTAGTCTAATCCTGAATAAATAAATTTAATATAAGAATGGATGGATGGATGGATCAGGAAGTATCAGACAAACCTACCACATAACACCCTTTCAATGTAATAGGGTAGATCAGTAAATATAAAAAGTATAGGTCATTAAACTCACCCAATTCGTTCATTTCTATCTGGGCAGCCAGCTGGGCCCTGATGCCAGATGGATTTCTATTTGGCCCCAGTTCAGGAAGGGAGGACAGGAGAGGTGTTTGGGATGGTTTCGGGATCAAAGACAAGACAAACCTACCACATAACACCCTTTCAATGTAAAAGGGAAGATTGGAAAATATAGGGAGTAGATCTCAAGACAAACTTACCACATAACACACTTTCAATGTAATAGGATAGATCAGGAAATATAGAAAGTATATGTCATTAAACTCTGACGCCAGAGAGGATCGTATTTGGCCCCAGTTCAGGGAGGGAGGACAGGAGAGGTGTTTGGGATGGTTTGGGGATCCCAACAAGACAAACAACCACATCTGAAACCACCTATTCATTGTGGAAGAATAGGGAATATAGGGGTAAGTATCATTAAACTCACCCAGTTTGCTCTTTTCCATGAGGGCAGCTAGCTGGGCTCTGAGACCAGTTGGGCTCCTGTTTGGCCCCAGTTCAGGGAGAGAGGACAGGCCAGGTGATTGGGATGGTTGCAGGACTGATGCCCTCAGCTGCTGAATTTCCACCTCCTTCATGGCTAACTGAAACCTAGATCGTCAGAAAACATTTATTAATGCATTACACAAGACTATACATTCAGCTACTGATGTTTCATCTCCAAAATTTTGATATTGCAACAATGCTATCTAGTACCTGAAACATTTAATGTTAATGCCTGTGCATACAAGGCAATTAAGCTCCAACACCAGAGTCCAACCGTGACTTGATTTTTCATTTGATTTTGATTGTGAGTTTATTCATCTATTTTCAACATGATCTCATGATAAACTAGATGGATCTTTGACTGCACGCAGTCGAAAATTATGCCTCCGCTATGACGCGATTTTAATATCGAACCAAAATTAACATGCACTGAATTAATTTTTAAATATATTTTTCATATATTTTGAGTCCTGTGACCCTGACCATATGACCCCAAACTTTGATGGCTATATTGGCTTCCTCAGAAACATTCAGGTATCAAGTTTGATTGAAATCTGACATTTAGTTCTTGAGATGTTGCCATTACAAGCTTTTTTGCATGTATAATGAGTCCTATGACCTTGACCTCAACCTCATTACCCCAACATTTTATGGCTACATTGACTCTTTATGATACATTCAGGTACCAAGTCTGATAGAAATCTGACATTCAGTTCTTGAAATTTTGCCATTACAAGCCATTTTTGCATATATATTGAGTCCTGTGACCTTGACCTTTGACCTCATGACCCCCAAATCTACTCAGATCATTGCCACCCCGATATGTACACTCATACCAAGTTTGAAATTAATCCATCAACCGGTTCGTGAGAACGATGCATTATTACACATATATTGAGTCCTGTGACCTTGACCTTTGACCTCATGACCCCAAAATCAAATCAGATAATTGGCACCCCAAGCTACATACATGAACCAAGTTTGGTGAGAATCCGTCAATCGGTTCTTGAGATAACTCGATCACGTGAACGGGACGTATGTACGGACGGACGGACGGACGGACGGACGGATGGACGGACGGACGGACGGACAACCCGAAAACATAATGCCTCCGGCTACTTCGTTGCGGAGGCATAAAAATAATTATACAAAAGATAAAGAAATAAATTCTGAGTCGGCTTCAAAGCTAGAGTCCATTACAGCGACTATAACTGTTGCTTGATCTGGAATTGGACTTGATCCCAATGGATATACTTGGGCCACATTTAGATCTGGACCAAGCGAACATCCCTGGTACTAACCTGAGCTCTGATACAAGAGTTTGATCATGACTGGCCTCTTGTTCTGAGTTTGCTCCAAAGCCAGAGTCCATTCCTACACCTGTAGCTTGATCTGGAATAGGGCTTGATCCCAATAGATAGACCAGGGGGGCGTTGCATAAAACTCAAAGTTGCGTTTGATTTTGCGTTTGATTGAACGCAAAATCAAACGCAACTTTGCGTTTGATCGCAATTGACCGTTGCATAAACATCCGGATCAAACACAACTTTGCATCTGATCCATAACATAATTTGACTTGCGTTTGATATCAGACGCAAATTTGCGTCTGATATCAAACGCAAAGTTGCGTTTGATTTCAAGCCAGAGTCCATTCCTACACCTGTAGCTTGATCTGGAATAGGACTTGATCCCAATAGATAGACATGGACCACATATAGGTCTGGACTAAGTGCACATCCCTGGTACTAACCTGAGCTCTGATACAAGAGTTGGATCATGACTGGCCTCCTGTCCCGAGTTCCCTCCAAAGCCAGAGTCCATTCCTACACCGTTAGCTTGATCTGGGAATAGCTCCTTGTAGATGTTCTTCCCACTGCTACTCTTCTGTTGGTTCCAAGAATATATTTGTGCATGGAAGAACATTACAATTCTCATCATCATTCTTCAAAATTTCTTTACAGATTCCTCGCAGATATTATTATTATCACTGCTACTCCTTATGTGTCCAATAATATTAGTGTGAATGCAAAGTGTACTGTTCTGTTAGTTCTAGTCTTCTTAAAATAAATTTGTAATGAAAAAAAACATAGAATAATAAATATCTCATGTAATTATCATATACAAGTAATACATTCTTTGAGTGAGGATAATTACTTATGGTTAACATGTTGAAGTTATTCCTAAAAATTGACTTGCCTGAAAAAAGTGAAACAAATTAGATTTACATGTAAGAAATTACATTTTTCCTTTCAATGTTTTTTTTGCTTAAGTTTTGACTTGCCCAACATAAATTTTAATTCTTTTAGTGCTTGTGTCTAGCCCTGGATTAGGGGGAGTAAATATCTGACTGAGTCTATTGAAAAATGACCTCGCTATTCCTGTATTTCTCCACTAATTTCTCCATCTTCCTCAGTTGCTCCCTACTAGTCTCCATATCCTTCTGGCATTCCACCAGCCTCTCGCTCTGTCTCCCTGTCAGCTCCGTCAGCTCCTGGTTCTCCCTCCTCCTGGCCTGGAGCTCACTCTCCAGCACCTGCACCCGCTGGCTGTGCTCCTCGGCCTGGCTCCTGGTCGCCTGGAGACTCGTCTCTGTCTCCTGCAGTCTAGAGCCAGTCTCCTGAAGCATCCTGTTTTTTTGCGGGTTTTTTTAATAAACAATAGGGGAGGGGGATTATACAATTCAAGGGTCGGAACTAACAGAATTACTTTTGGTCTCGTATAGTATGGCAAGTAAAGCGAAGACTTTTAAAAGTGATCCAGTCATTTTGTCAAATTCAATCAAAATCACTAGGAGTTTTCACATTTCTCTTGTACCTCGTTTGGCTTATGATAAGTGAAGAATGAAATGGGTTATGATTTTTCAAATGTCTCTCTAAGTATGGATATATTTATTATTGAATGAAAAGCATTCCAGTTCAAATCAATGGGCAGTAGGTGACAAAATCTGCTATAAATGTTCACCCTTTTTTCACTAGGTTAGCAGTGTTCTTTTTCTATGAAACTATCACACATCATCTGCCTCCAATAGTTTAGCCCTTTCTTACAATTCCCCTCTCTCTCTCTCTATCACAGTGCAGTCGAAAAGTCTGTTCGTGTGTAATTGAGAGTGTGAGTGTGTATCCGTATGTGCATGTTTGCAAGTTTATTTGCCCTTCCTACCTGATTCTGTCCCTTGCAAGTCTTCTTCCAGTTGTGTAGCTCTTTCTAACAACTCCTCTCTCTTTCTCTCTATCACAAAACAGTAATAACACATGGAACAGTCTGTCGGTCTGTCTGTATGTCAGTCTGTCAGTGTGAGTGTGTCTGTCTGTCTGTCTGTATGTGTGTTTGTTATTCCAACCTGATTCTGTCCCTGGCATCCTGCAAGTTTTCCTCCAGCTTTGTACTACTTTCTCTCTCTATTGCAATGCAGTAATAAGGTATAGTCAGTATCTCTGTCAGTTTGTGAGTGTGTGTGTGTGTGTGTGTGTGTGTGTGTGTGTGAGTGTGTCCGTCTGTCTGTATGTTTGTTATTCCTACCTGATTCTGTCTCTTGCATCCTGCAAGTCTTCTTCCAGCTGAGTAGCCCTTTCTAACAACTCCTCTCTCTCCCTATCGCAGTGCAGTAATAAAGTATAGACAGTACGTCTGTCAGTTTGTATGTGTGTTTGATTGCTTGTGTGTGTGTGTGTGTACGCTGTCTGTATGTTTGTTATTCCTACCTGATTCTGTCCCTGGCATCCTGCAAGTCTTCCTCCAGCTGTGTACTCCTTTCTAACAACTCCTCTCTCTCCCTATCGCAGTGCAGTAGACTTCCACGCAGATGATCCTCTGTATCGGTCAACTGCAATATAAATTAATTCAACATATCTGATAAAGCGAAAATCTGTTTAGCTTCTTCTTTGTTTTTAAAGTAACTTGTCTAATAATGTCTCATAGCTTTGTGATAAATTTAGAAACTATTTAGAAATTGTTGCCAAATTGACTACAATACAAATTATTGACTAATTTGTAAATTTGAATATCACTGTTATTCCATTAAAAATATATCTGAAATAAGTACATGAGGTAGAGTAACAAAATAGGGCTAAAATTTCCTAAATTATAAAACAAGATTGTATAATTTGAGCACAGTGAGAATACCAAATTGCAGCCCTCTACATTAACTTGTTTTTCTAGTTACCAAAGTCTTACATTTTCCAATCTTTTGTGAACCATGGAATTTTTAGTGGCTCAAAAAAAACAAAGACAAACAAGAACATATCTTTAAAAACAAACAAACATGTTTTCTGTAATTTTTTCAATAAAATATAATTAATTTGAGTCAGTCTCATTTTGTACTTGTTTGCATGCACATGTATGTATTTGTAAAATTGCTGATGCATGTACAAATGTATATTTTTTCATTTTTTGGTGGCCCTGGGCCACCCAGCCACAGCTAATGTCGAGCCTTGCAAGTCATATTTATCAGTGTAAAATGAAGTTCTCAATGGAGCATACCTTTCATTCAATAATTATGAAAAGGACACGCCAGTGCAATAAGTCTAGACCTACCTTGGCGAGTTTGTCTTGGGTCTGCATTCTGTATGTGTTCAGCTGATCACTCAGTTCTTCCAGTTTCTCTACCGTTTCATCTCTCTGTACTTCCATCCTATATAAATTTGAAATAAAAGTAAAATACTTGCATATCAAATTTGTACATACAACCTATAAAAAGAAGCCCCAAGTTAACTTTTTTTTAATCCTAGTGGCATGTCAGGCAGGTATATACACTCAAACCCGTCTTTAATTGTGGCCACCTGTAGATAGCAGCCAACCTGCATAGAGTGGCCTCCAACAGTGATCCCTTGCAGAGAAACATAATGTTATAGAAACTGTCTATAGAGGTCACCTGTCTAAAATGGTCACTATTCTTGTTTCCCTTAGGTGGTCACGATTTATTATGCTTGTCATTGAGGACCCTAAAAAATTAAGAAAAAACATTAAAAAATGTATGTTATAATTGATCGGCCTGGCGTTAATTGGCATGACATAGACTGGCCGTCCAAGGCCAGCTGTCTCTTTGAGCACAGAGTATTATGAGCTTAGAATGTGTGGCTGAATATTTCCCAATTCTATATTAAAACAGAAGTAGGTTCCGAGGCTGGTCACAATTCTGAACTTCTTTCATTTTTTTCCAAAAGCATATTTTATGTCTATCATGTTTTTCCATTGTGACCACTTTTTTTTATTAAACAAAATTAACCTCTCAAGAAGATTCTGCTAGGATCGAAAATTTAGGCCCTATATTTACTCTCACTATTTTTGTTAACAAATTGAATAGCATAATAGTCTAACTCTCAAAAGCAGAAATCATTCAAAGACAAAATGAGCTAGAACAAATTACCTTTTTCTTAGTTTGTGTTCTTCGGCCACCTCTGATCGCACCAACTTGAGCTCTTTCCGATGTCTCTGAACCAGAGACTCTCTCTCTGTCAGCTGCCTCCCACTTTCATCCAAACTCTTTTCAGCAATTCTAGCAATATTTAATGAAAACGCAACAAAAGGTTCATTATAGAAATCAGAAGTGATAAAAAGAAGATGTAAACACACAAACACACTCGGCCATCTGATCGCACCATTTTGAGATTTGAGGGATGTCTGTGCACCAGGAATTTTTGTTCAGACAGCTGCCTTCCACTTTCATCTAAACTCTTTTCAGCAATTCTAGCAGAATTAAATTAACAATGTGAAGGAGTCAATAAGTATCAGAAGTGATAAACAACCACACAAACACATTCAGCCATCTGATCGGCGATCGCACCATCTTCATGTCTTGCTGGTATCTGTGCACCAGGGGTCCTCGCTTACACAGCTGCCTTCCATCTTCATCCAAACTCTTTTCAGCAATTCTAGCAATATGTAATGAAAACGCAACAAAAGGTTCATTATAGAAATCAGAAGTGATAAAAAGAAGATGTAAACACACAAACACACTAAGCTAACCATCTTGAGATTTGAGAGATGTCTGTGCACCAGGAATTCTAGTTCAGACAGCTGCCTCCCACTTTCATCCAAACTCTTTTCAGCAATTCTAGCAGAACTAAATAAACAATGCGAAGGAGTCAATAAGTATCAGAAGTGATAAACAACCACAAACACAAACAGCCATCTAATCGATCCATCTTGAGATTTGGCGGATGTCTAACAGTCTGTGCACCAGGAATTCTCGTTCAGATAGCTGCCTTCCACTTTCGTCAAAACTATTTTCATAGCAGTTCTAGCAATATTGAATTAAAAATGCAAAGGGTACATTATACAAATCAGAAGTAATAAAAAGAAGCTGTAAACACACAAACACACTCAGCCATCTGAGCTAACCATTTTGAGATTTTGCCGATAGTTCTGTACCAATGAGTCTCGCTCAGACAGCTGCCGCCCACTTTCATCCAAACTCTTTTCAGCAATTCTAGCAAAATTAAATTAACAACGTGAAGGATTTAATAGATATCAAAAGCGATATACAACCTTACAAATACACTCGGCCATCTCTGAAAGTACTATTTTGTTCTCTTGCCGATGTCTGTGCACAAGGGATACTCCCAACTACCTCCCATTTTCATCTGAGCTCTTTTCTGCAATACTTGCAAATTGAAACAGGAAATGTGAAGAGTAAAAAAGAAATCAGAAGTGAGAAACAAGCACACAAACACAATCTAGATAAATACTCAAGAAATATGTTTCTTGATAGACAGAATTCAAATTTGCAACCTAATTCAGCATTTTACGATGACATGTTGGGGAAATTTACAGAATTTTACAGAATGGTAAAATCCTTGATGAATAGACAGTACAGAAACATGGAGTGTAGGGGAGGGGAGGGGAGGAGAGGGGGAGGAGAAAAGGGACAGGGCTGGGGGAGGGGGTCCTGCTTACCTCAATGCAGAGTCATTGACCTTGAGTTCAGTCCTGAGAGAGTCACATTTATCCTTGAGGCTGGCCAATGTGGATCGACTCGTCTCCACCTCACCGTTCATCATCTTCAACTGGGGAAGAGGAAGATAGAATACACAAGCACTTTAAAAAAGGATGCTGAGTGATATCTCATTATAAAATCTTTCAGTACAAATAATCTATAAGAAGATGTTGCATAAAAGATAACATGCAATGAATAAGACAAGGAAAGATCTGTTTGAAATGTGAGATAGGTCTAAACCATGATGTTAAGTTCTTGTTTAATGTTTTAATTTTATTTGGACGAGATATTTTTCTTCCAATTGAAAAGTTCATTAAAATATTTGGATGAAGCTAGCGTTTTGGGCATTTTAAACTAATACCCAATAAATTACCTGGCCCTTTGGTCTATGACTATGGTCTTGATTATAAAATATCCTAGATAACAATATGAACAAACCCAATAAATCAAAACTCTCAAATTTGTTGATTTTATTTTACCTGGCCCTTTGTCAGTCTGAGTTCATACTGGGTGCTCTCTATCTTGTTGTGTAGGCTGTGGTTTTGCGTAACGAGCTGCGAGTTCTCGTCTCTCAGCGTTTGGAGCTTTCCGCGGAGACAGTGATTCTCCGTTGTCTCCTGAAGTGACGTGGAACCCATGAGTGAGGACAGTGAGGAGTTCTGAAGATAGTTATTTCCGTCTTCCATCTAAAAAAGATCAGCAAAAAAATAAAAATGTCCTAAAATAATAGTATGAATGTCAAAATATCTGCAGAACTTTGAACTGAGTATTTCTACCGTGCGTCCCAAAAAAAACTATACACTTTTGAAATGGCTGCCGAATAAAAAATATATGATTCTGGGGGAAAAGTTTTATATGTATGGAAAGCTCATAAACTCAACTTTCATATGACACCAAAAAGTCCGAAAATAATTCATGCTTGGGTGAGCACTGCTCACTTTTGTAAACGGTATGAAAATTAGGTTGCGCAGGAATTAGCCTTCCAATTTGTGAGAGGTAAATCCTTTGGAGCTTACAAAATTGAGGGTGATATGATACATTCATGATCAATTGCGATCAGTTTGGGTTTGCTGAGTGAATTTCATGGTTTATTAAACCAAACTTCTATGCATGAGTGAACAGGAATTTAATTTTTTATTGTAGCATTGTAACTTTCCCTGGTAGACTCAGTGGTGTGTTCATGGGAGTCAGGATGGGGTGATGGTACATGTTGTAATTTCCATGTTACAAACTGTTATTTTTTACATCTGTGACTTTGAAAAAAAACCTTCACCCCACATTTCAGTTATTGTAAGATTAGTTGTACATCTCATTGATTTACTTAATAACCAGATGGGGATTATGTAAATTGATTATTCAAATACGGTTTGTTGAAAAAAGGAATGTGACAGATGTTGGCTACTTATTCTTCAGGTTACCCATTGAGTATTTCTTGTGCGAACCTCAAGTGCTAAAATGACTGGTTGGTTGGTTGATAGATTGAGTGATTGACTGAGTTATTGATTAATTATGATTGATTTATTGAATGATTAAATTTATTGAAATAGCTGAATGGTGATTGAATGCTTGATTGATTAATTGATTGACCGATTGACTGATACATTGTTGATTAAGTGATTGATAGCTGAATGTTGATTGTCTAATGAATTGTCAATATATGCACAAGCACACCCAGGCAGAGAGAGAGAGAGAGAGAGGGGGGGGGGGGGGGGGGGGCATACATATCCTCTTGACCCTTATCCCATATCTACCCAACAAAGTCCTACCCTACATTTCACCTCCTCTGCACCATGTAACATCACCCCGTCCTGACTCCCATGAACACACGACTAAGTCTACCATAGAAAGTTTCATTGCTATAATAACAAATGCAATTCCTGTTCACTCATGCATAAAATGTTAATCCCATAAACCACAAATTTCACTCAGCAAACCCAAACTCATCACAATTGATCATAAATTGGTCATATCATCCTCAATTCCGTAAGCTCCAAATGATTTACCTCTCACAAATTCGAAGGATAATTCCTGCGCAACCTAATTTTCATACCCTTTACAAAAGTGAGCAGTGCTCACCCAAGCATGAATTATTTTCAGACTTTTTGGGGTCATATGAAAGTTGAGTTTATGAGCTTTCCATACATATAAAACTTTTCCCCCAGAATCATATATTTTTTATTCGGCAGCCATTTCAAAAGTGTATAGTTTTTTTGGGGACGCACGGTATAGGTAAAAATGCAAACTAATTGTTACAATCAATCCCCTGGTAATATATATCCTATGCGCCACGGTCAATTAAAATCTGACCACCTGACTCTTTCCCTCCGGTGGATTCATTTCTTGGCTCTGGCTTGAGATGACGACATCCTGGATCTTCTCTATAGGTCACTAGTAGTTGACCTCACTGATGAGGTCAAGAGTTCAGGGGTCAGGTCATCCTATGTTAACTATTCCTTTTTTGGAAACATACATGTCTGACCATCTTACCCTTTCCCTCTGATGGCTCCGTTTCTTGGTTCTGGCTTGAGATGACGACACACTAGATCTTCTTTGTTGGTCATTAGTAGATGACCTCACTGAAGAGGTCAAGTGTTCAGGGGTCAGGTCACCCAATGTCAAATATTTCATGTTCTATTTTCTGGAAACATACATTATATATACCAATTTACTCAAATCTGACCACCTTACCCTTTCCCTCTAGTGTCTCTGTTTCTTGGTTCTGGCTTGAGATGACGACACCCTACATCTTCTCTGTTGGTCACTAGTAGATGACCTCAGTGAATAGGTCAAGTGTTCTGGGGTCAGGTCACCCAATGTCAATACATTATACAAATTAACTGAAACCTGACCACCTCACCCTTTCCCTCCGGTGGCTCTGTTTCTTGGTTCTGGCTCAAGATGACGACACCCTAGAACTTCTTTGGTGGTCACTACTAGATGACCTCATCACTGAAGGTCAAGTGTTCGGGGATCAGGTCACCTAATGTCAAATATTCCATATTCTATTTTCTGGAAACATACATTATACAAATTTAACTAAAATCTGACCACCTTACCCTTTCCCTCTGGTGGCTCTGTTTCTTGGTCCTGGCTTGAGATGAAGACACCCTAGATCTTCTCTGTTGGTCACTAGGTAGTTGACCTTACTGAAGAGGTCAAGATTTCAGAGGTCAGGTCATCCTATGTTAACAATTCCTTAGATATCCAATATAACTAAAATCTGACCACCTTACCCTTTCCCTCCGGTGGCTCTGTTTCTTGGTTCTGGCTTGAGATGAAGAAACCCTAGATCTTCTCTGTTGGTCACTAGTAGTTGACCTCACTGAAGAGGTCAAGTGTTCTGGGGTCAGGTCATCCAGGGTCAAAGCTGGCACTCTGTCCTCCACCTCTTCGTCCTCTTCATTATGCCTTCTCCTGTATCTTGATCAACATTTCCAAAATAAATTGAAATTTAAACTTAGGTTTTAAACCGTTTTATTAGAATAATATACATGTATATTGTAGCCGAATTACAAATATTTTGCCAGAAAAATAACTACTACTCAAACAATTGAGCTCCTTACATTGAAAATTAATAATAATAAATGGCCGCTACCAATGGCAGTCATGTCTGTCATGATGTGACACTTCTGGGGCGTGTTGCACAAAGATTATAAGTTGAACTTAACTCTAGGTTGGACTTATGGAAAGCCATTTGTAGCTTCAGAATTAAACATATATATATTCAAGAGCAAAATTGTGAATATTAGAACTTTTCCACAAAATTCCACATCAATAACTTAAAGTCTCTTTGATAATAGAAAATGTTAATGATTTTTATCAAAATTGTAGGCCCGTTTTAGAAATGTTACAGAACTCATTTAACAATTTTACAAAGAAACTAATGGCCTTCCATGTCCAACTTATGGTTAAGTTTGACTTAGAATATTCGTGAAACACCCCCCTGGCATTAATTACTTCAAGATTTGCCAATGACAAAACAAATGTTATTATTATCACAATGTAGAGCAAGGAGGAAAACAAGTTTGAATGTTGACAAGTGACAAGTTCCTTGTCTATGTTGCTTGCTCATCCTTTGACAATTTTTAGTTCAATTTGATCTTCTTCCATCCTCTTTAAATACAGACCGTGGGAGTCTAGGGGGTGTTTCACAAAGATCCTAAGTTGGACTTGAGAGTTATGGAAAGCCGTTTGTTTCTTTGAATGATTTTTTGGTAAAAGTCCTTTTAGAAGGCATAAAATGTTGATTTAAATAATTAATATTCTCTATTATCAAAGATATTTCACGTTCTTGATGTAAAATTTATGAAAGTTAAAAAATACTTGCATTTTTGCTTATGAATATATTTCATTGCAAAGCTACAAATGGCTTACCCTACTTAGTCCTACTTAGAGTTAAGTTCAACTTAGGCTCTTTGTCAAACACCCCCCAGATCCGATTCTTTAGGCAAACTTAATGCTTAATGGCGAGCCCTGTTGCAGATCAGTGCAATTTATCATAAAAATGCCTTTTACTCTTTAGTGATCTAGATAATCTAGTATGTGAAGTTTTGATTTTAGATTCATCTACCGTATTTGTCGGTGTATTAACCGCATGGTTTTCCCGACGGAATTACCGACGAAAAGGGGGGTGCGGTTTATACACGGAGATAGGAAAAATTGCATGAAAAAAAAAAAATTTTGATAGTAAAATTCTTGATTTTTAGATGGTCAAAATGTGCCGAGGATAAGTAAAAAACATAATTCTTTTCCAGAGAGTTTTGGTCTATGAAATATAATTCAATTTACTGAAGTCTCTGAAGCACATAAAGGAAATTATGAGCCCCTTCCCCGGATTTTGTTGAGTAATTGAGTTTACCAGAAAATACAACACGGAACACTATACATGGGACTGTAATAAATTCTAGCAGAAAAACGAAGACAAAACAACAAAACTTAATTAAAACGGAGATAAAAAAACTGTACCTTGATATGTTATTCCTTCTTACAAGTTCAGATTTGGTTAAATCTACCCTTGAAAATAGTTTTCAAGGGTTGAAAATTGTTTTTGGAGATGAAAAATTGCGATCGTATTAAACTTGCAAGTGCAGGTTTGATTTGACTGAAATTAGCAATCAATCACGATAGGATTGGCTAATTTCAGTCTTGACTTAAGTTAGCCAATCCTATCGTGATTGATTGCTAATTTCAGTCAAATCAAACCTGCACAGTACCGAATTTTACACCGGGCCGAGATACACATTTTGTTTTTGTTTTACTGATAGTATAGCAATGTGTATCTCGGCCCGATGTCAAACTACACAGTACCAGCACTTGCAAGTTTAATACGATCGCAATTTTTCATCTCCAAAAACAATTTTCAACCCTTGAAAACAATTTTCAAGGGTAGATTTAACCAAATCTGAACTTGTAAGAAGGAATAACATATCAAGGTACAGTTTTTTTATCTCCGTTTTAATTAATTTTTGTTGTTTTGTCCTCGTTTTTCTGCTAGAATTTACTACAGTCCCATGTATAGTGTTCCGTGTTGTATTTTCTGGTAAACTCAATTACTCAACAAAATCCGGGGAAGGGGCTCATAATTTCCTTTATGTGCTTCAGAGACTTCAGTAAATTGAATTATATTTCATAGACCAAAACTCTCTGAAAAAGAATTATGTTTTTTACTTATCCTCGGCACATTTTGACCATCTAAAAATCAAGAATTTTACTATCAAAAATTTTTTTTTTTTTCATGGAAAACCCCAGAAGTTAGGGATGCGGTTAATACACCGGAGCGGTTAATACACCGACAAATACGGTAATAAAATATTTACCTATGGTCACGTTGACTGACCGGTGTCTGAAGAAGATGCAAGTTATGTTCAGTCCTGATCAACTTCTTGCGAAGATCTGCAACGTTCCGGAGCAGAATATCATCATCAATGTCGTCAATGTCGGCCATGTTTCCAGCTCAGAAAAAGGTGCTTCCTCGTGGTAAACCAATTATTCCCAAATTTGAAGTTACATTCTTTATGATAGCTTGTGATGTGCAGTCTAGATCCATTTCATCTTAGCCCTACATGGTTTCACTTTCAATACTAGTAGTGGGCATGACCAATGGTTATTATGTCCTGTGCCAAAAAATGAAAGAAACGATACAGAAAAATGTATGTTTAGCAGGCAAAACTAAGGCCAAATTCGGGTCCGCAAGCGAAAATTAGTTCTGTAAACTACAATAAATTGTAGTTTGTTTTTTACTCTCAGCTAATAAAGCCTCTTTTCAACAAAATAATCGACGAAAGAATTTAGCCGAAAATAGATGGAACTATTTTCATGACGTCATTTGTAGTCGTAAAAACTTTAAGAAAACATTAACAAATTTCTAAGTCCAACTTTTGTACACAAGGCATGGCACTCTGTGTAAAATAGGTCTCCATTCAAGTCGCCCGATTCCAATTAAACGGCAGATCTGACGAGTTAGTGGTTTTTTCCGTACCACTAAACTTTTACCCAAAAAGGGCTGTAATTTTGACAAATATATTACGACAGACCAGAGTGAAGATTGAACTTGAAAAGGGCCAAGGCCAAGCCCGAGTCTCATCATGTAAATTAACTGTGATCAGCGCCGTCCGTAGGACGGCGCTGTGAAGACGAGACGTTAACAAATTTGGAGAAATTTTGCGACGGGTGGTTTCAAGAACTTTACATCTATTTTTTTTTTTTTTTTTTAGTTCTAGACATGAATTAAACCTTCAACCTACCTTGCTTGCTATTTAAATTGTTGCAAAAGAATGATAACTTACCTCAAATTGATGATGATGATGATGATGACTGTTATTTCCTTCGTCTTTGTTCGCTGCATGCAATGTCAGGTGACCGAAAACTCGTCGGCAATGCATAGCGCATGCGCGGGGCGATCGGTTGACTAATACAATAAGCCAGGGACTGTATGTACCGTACTCACATGTATGGTACGTAGTACAGGGGGGTGCATTGCCAACAAGTTTTTGATCACCTGATAGTGATATTGCATGCAGCGAACAAATTCGGAAACCATTTTCGTCACTTCTGTAATCTTGCCAGTTTTATAGTAAATTTCAGTATAAATAAAAACGAATGGAGCATCAGACATTTTACGATTTGGATCATTGATTGATGCCCATGCATAACATAATTCGTAAGTATGAACCGAGATATGTTATTTAAAGTATGATATTGTGTTTTTTTTTATAAGTGTGTTTGCCGTTAAAGCCTATAAAGTGTTACCATTACCATCACGGTATATCAGTATGCCAGGCGCCGTACTACACTGCGCCTGGTTAGGTTATGAAGGTGTATCCTAACTTCGCGCACGAAAATTTCGGATTTTTTCAAAGTGGCTTAGGATCAAGAAAATTACAGTAATCTCAATTAAACAATAATAAATTACCCCTCAAATTCTGAGGATTCGATTTATCTTAAACAATTTCATTTCAACTCACAATTTGTGGTGTTAATGGCCCGATTCCGTGACTATGTCATATCAGCAAGAACTTCTTCACTGAGTACGGTAGTCTCCATACTTCGCGCGTAATACATAGGGCACCCTCAGCCACCCTGCCATTGACTTAACACGTATCCCGTGTAGCAAACCGTAACACGCATTTCAATGGCAGTGTGATGATGCAAACATTTTGCGCGCATTAGCATCTTAGCACGCGCAGCGTTGTCAAGCTATCTACGGAGAGTGCGCGATCCGAAAGTAAATTTGAAGGGTAGGTCGAATAAAGGAGCATTTTGCGCAGCCTTTCGATGACAACAAATATGTTCTACTGGAACGATTTCCGTTTAATTTGCTTGATACTTCCTCCTCCATAATTTTGTTGGAACACCACAGTTGTGATTTACAAAAAAGACCACAAAAAGTAAGTATTTCTTCAGAAATATCCCTCTTTATTTGCTAATTTTTTGGTTGATGAGTAATTGATGTGTGCTCTTTCAGTTGACATTGAAAATTTCCGTCGCCGTGTCCGTGCTCTAATGTTTGCGTATCTCGCCTATGATGCGCGAAGTTGGGATACGCGCGAAGTTAAGACACTTGTCCATACATATTGTAAATATAATATAATTTAATTTTAAAACAAATTAATTAAAACAGTTAAAAAATCATGACTTCAGACTGCATCTAGTATTCTATTTCTAGAGACTAGAGTTTAGACAAACCAATTTTGTTGCATTAAAACATATCAAACTAATCAAAGACTGATTCAAGACGTGGAGTATTCGTGTAACTTGTTTGTTATGATTCGCCGTCGGCCGCGACTGCACGTAAAGTCTATGTGCCCAGCATCCAGCGGTGAGGCGATGAGCAAGTCGCCGTCTGCTCTGGGCAAGGTTCCAGCACCACTCTGATAGCAGGTTTTGTGCAGCAGCTGGCGTATCTATGAAGCTTTTGACCAGTGTTGTTTCGCACTGAAACGAAACTATTTTAACAATAAAGACACGAGATAATTGCAACATACCTGACAGGAGCTTGTAAGTTGTCCATCTTTTCTGATATATCTATTAATTTCACTAGTTTGAGTTAAGTTTTTTGTCTACATCATTTCATCGCGGCCGGCTGCTTTGAACAACACAACTCCGCGAATTCTGATTGGATAAAAGTGCACGTAAATAAAATTAGCGACCAATATCAAATGGCAACAACAACGTTGCGATACCAATTTAAGGAATAGCAATTTATGCCAATAAGAATGCATCTTTGTAGATAATTTTTTTTATCAAAATTGATATTGTTATGTTTGAAAGGTGTAAGCATTTTTATTGAATTCAAAATTATTGAATTATTGTGGGGGCCCCACAATAATTACAAATAAAATGATTGATTGATTGATTGAATTGTATCCAAATAGCGCACGGCACGGCGTTCGGTAGTGTATAAGTGCAGTGCACGCGAGGTTTCTTTAGATTGGTGCCGCCTCTGCGCACGAGCCGCTAGGCGAGTGCGCAGTGCGTACCATCTAAAGATACCGAGCGTACACTGCACATACATTGCCGAACAACTAGGGCAAGTGCGCTATTGGTTTTATAAAATAGCGACACATCGAGTTTTGATAACAAATACAAATTCAAAATGACAAATAAGCTATTCTTACTTACCGAATTAAAGGTCCATGGGATTCCACATTTTGCTGCAAGCTCGAGTCGAGTATAATCCATAAGGGTACACAACATTAAAATCCAAACACATTTATAATATGAAACGCTCCAATTTCGATCACGAGAGTGTGCAATATCATTTATTTTGCGCATCGTCTGCACGCCCGTGCAGTGCGCGAAAAAAGTTGAATGTCACGTGACGCGTTTTGACCAATTACCATGCTTGAAATACTATAGCTATTTTATAAAATCAAATGTTACCATCCAAATTGTGTTCCTCTTATGTCAGAGTGAAATAGCAACATAAACATATTTGTTTAATACAAAAACATAAATATGTCAGCAATCATATGAATATAACGTGGCATAAACTTATTTATCCAGCTATTGTCCTATTTGTATCCATGTCACATTCATCTTACCGCGATTATCAACATTGTATAAGGCCGGGGCCATTATGCCCCCCCCCCCCCCCCCCCCCTCCACGATTTTCCGATTGCTCAAAAACGCGTGCAGATGATGCCCCACCACTTTGCGACTTTTTCGAGTCTTGAACAAAATTTTCGAAAATCGAACCTACCGTATAATGAAGTCACCGAAAATTGCTTATTTTGTGTACAATTCATATGGAAATATCATTTTACCTAAACAGAGATAAAACATTGGTTATTTGGTCTTGTTTTCATTTTAGGTATTTGTTTTGATCAAAATATATAGTTATAAATAAATAAAACAACAAAAACAATTAATACATAGGCTACTGTAAGTAAAACAGAAATCAGTATCAAAACAATAGAAAACAGTATACGGTATAAGGAATAACCTGGCTCTTCCAATTTGTTTTGATGTATAATCATTCGAAATGGTCTGAAGAATATATCTAGTGAAAATCAATGTTTAATTATCAAAATATATGATTTATGGGCAAAAAATATGAATTTTATTACCTTTTTTGGCATACATTACCATATGCAAATGAGTGAATTTGGCAAAAAATTAAATTACCATATAATATTATATACACTTTACTTGACATTCGTGCACATTTTCGCGGCGATTGGGCGTTTCACGGCCGAGATCTTTGAGAGGGGGGGGGGGGGGGGGCGGGGGGTGGGGGGGGGGGACTGGGCTGTATATAGATAGACCTCAAAGAGCCCGGCCTTTTAATTTCTGATTTTTACGGCAGGCTAACTGAAATGGCTAAAACTTGGTAAGTATATTTACTCAAATTCAATGAATTTGGAGGAAGTGTTCTTTGTTTGTAGATAAACAGATTAATGCTGGCTTTTAAAGGGGTAGTTCAGTTTTGGTAGAGTGGGCGCTGCACAACGCAATTTTTCGTGAGGTAATGAAAAGCTGAGTGTCGAATTTGAAAGAACATGCAATTTTAATGGCAGAAAAAATTTTATTTGGTCAAAATCGGTTCAGAAATGGCTGAAATATCAATAAATATATCCGATCGTATTTATTTGGGCCCCAAATAAATACGATGATTTTTTGAATTTTTTTTTAAATGCTTACACTTTTTGAAAAATTTTCAAAAGCGGTTTTTGAATAGTTGTTGATGTCATGATCTCTCTATTTAATCATTATTTCAACAAAACATCACATGCATAATTTTGTATGAAAAATGGTTGAAACCAATGCCTTATTAGAGTGTGCCCTCTTGTGTTTTAATAGCGCTTTTTGAATGATAACAGGCTTCTTACTTAAAGGGACAGATCCACTGTTACAAAACGTCTGAACAGCTTTCAGTTGACGGATAGGGATCAATGTAACACGCAAAAAAAAAATCAGAGCGAACAGCCCTCTAATTTGGATTCTACGAATGAAAAACGAATGCGTCCCTCCATTTAAACTATATATCGGTCAATAAAGGAGTTCAACTGATTTAGCATAATATTACAACAATATAGTACTAATTCTCGTAAAGGTATTGTGAAGCCGACATTTGTTAACGTATGTCACGGAAAAAGATCTCAAAAAGAAAGAATATATAATTACATGTAGTCAGTTTAAGCGAAGTTTGGGTATTTTGCTTGGTAAACGCTCACACATTAGTACTTATGCGCGGCTCACGTAGCTAGCGGGGGTCACGTAGGGGTCATGCAATACCGATCTGGCGCTCCGTGAAATCTATGTACGAACTTACTCACCGGCCAAAAATACGTATGTACATAATTAACCGACGTCCCTCAGTTTATTCAGTTTTAGGTCTATAACTCCACGAAAAAGAGATTTCAAGCCCTAATTTTTTCAGGCATGCTATTAAATGACATTTCCTTTCATATAAGACAATAACCTCGCAACTTTTGAATTTTGGCTTGCAAAAGTGGATCTCTCCCTTTAATAGTCGTTGGTATTTTGGTATACCTTTCGAGCATGGTGGGGTTATAAATATTAGTTTGTAATGTTACTGTGCAGATTTTGGTTACTAAAGTTCAGCCTTACCAAAACTGTACTACTCCTTTAAGGTATAGTATATCACAAATATGTAAGTTAAAGGGATAGTTGAGTTTTGGAAAAGAGAGTACAGTTTTGGTCAAACTTAATTCTAGTAACCAAAACCTGCACAACTACATTACAAACTAATAGTTATAACTCCACCATGCTCGAAAGAAATGCAAAATTACAAATGACTAAGTAAAAAGGGGGTAAAAAGCCTGTTATCATTCAAAAAGAGCAGTTGCAACTCAAGAGGGCGCTCTCTAAAAACTCATTGGTTTAAACCATTTAAAGGGATAGTTGAGTTTTGGTAGAGAGGGCGCTACACCAAATAATTTTTTAATGAGATAATGAAAATGAAAAACTCAGTGTCAAATTTGAAAGAGCATATCATTTTAATGGCAGAATAAGTTTATTTGATCAAAATCGGTTCAGAAACGGCTGAAATATCCATAAACATATCCATTTGTAATAAATGTGGGGCCCCACAAGTATTTGATAAATTTGAACCAGCCGTTAAAATTCGTTTTTAAATGCTTTCTCTTTTCAAAATTTATCAAAAGAGGTTTTTAGATAGTTGTTGATTATCTCTCTATCTAATCACTATTTCAACAAAACATCACATGCACAATATTTTATTTTAAATGGTTTAAACAAATGCGTTTTTTAAAGCGCCCTCTTTAGTTTAAACAGCTCTTTTTTAAAAATGAAAACAGGCTTTTTACTTAGTCGTTTGTAATTTTTGTAATTCCTTTTGAGTATGGTGGAGTTATAATTATTAGTTTGTAATATAATGGTGTAAGTTTTGGTTACTAAAATTCAGTTTGACTAAAACTGTACTCTCTCTACCAGAACTCAACTATCCCTTTAAAATATAATATTGTGCATGTGATGTTCTGTTGAAATAGTGATTAGATAGAGAGATAATCAACAACTATTTAAAAAACTCTTTTGTAAATTTTTGAAAAGAGGAAACATTTCAAAATTTCAAAATTATCGAATAATTGTGGGGGCCCCAAAAATATTACAAATGGTTATGTTTATGGATATTTCAGCCATTTCTGAACCGCCATTTTGATCAAATAAAGTTTATTCTGTCATTAAAATTGTACAATATGCTCTTTCAAATTTGACACTCAGTTTTTCATTATCTCACAAAAAATATATTTTGTGTAGCGCCCTCTATACCAAAACTCAACTATCCCTTTAAATATTATAATTTTCTGATTTTTTAGAAAATGTCCTTTTCACTATGAAGGTAGCTGAATAATGTAAAAAGCTATTACGTTGGTATATATATATAGCATTATAAAATCTATCTAGGTACATGCCCCTATATACTTCAAAGGAGTATAGCTTTTGAAATGTTGACTTGCTATACAAATTATACAATTTTATTTTTCTCTAAATGAAAAATCAAGTCTATTGGTTGATTTGTTGGACTCCCCATACTATTTGAAGGGGGTAGCTTTTATGGTTGGAATATTAGTTAGGCTAAAGTGCGCAAAAATGTCAACTTTATACCCGAAATCAAATTTTAAAATGCCAGTATAATATACAGTACGTTGTTAATTATTCCGAAACATTGCATTATAAGAGTGCAATAGTGCATTTTTAATTATTATTATTCTATTCTGCATCAAATTCAATTATGATTTTATGAACTAAACAATAAATAGAATAATCGTCATTAAAATAATCATAATTGTCATTGTTGTCGCATGCTCGCTGACGTAAGTGTCCGCTTTCAAGTGCTGAAAAAAAGACTCTTTAAAAAATACAAATTGGCAACAAATTCCCTTCATTTTGTGTCCATTATTTTCGCCAATGCAATTTGTTTGTTGCCAATTCTTTATATATTTATGTTTATATGTTGTATAATTTGTAAATTAAATCTTATAACTTGCATTTTTATATTAGTAATAAAATTCATTTAGCTAAACTGAATTTTTATAGATGAATTCGGTGCGTATTTTTGCAAAAATCGAATTTTAGTCTAAAATGAACTGGACATATCAAACTTCTAATACAGCCTTTTCCCCTACAAGATCAGCCCTCAGCCGATGCTATCGCTAAAGTCCCTGAATTCAGGGCAAAACTGTGACAATGGTAATGCTTGTAATCAATCCAAAAATATATGAACATTTAATGAAAACTATGAGTATTACACTAATAAAGGTTTTAATGTATGATGATAAGGAGAAAATTGTGATATCTTCGATGCAAATCGACGATGTCTCCTGTATTTGTATTCACTACACGTATAAGCATGCATAGCCATTGCGAGACTGTACGATCACATATGAAACGTGTAGGAAATAAATCACCATGTTATCACGCACGAATTTTAGTGGTATTGCTAGTATTAGATTGGACCAATATGACCATGATGACCGTGTAACATAATGACGGCTTAATGTGTCGGTAAGGGGAGAACAAATATTTTTGTAAAAAATGAATCTGGAATCTGAATCGAGTGAATGACGAGTGAGTGTACTGAACGCGTTTCCATTGAATTTCATTTTTAATTTGACTGGTTGTGTTGCTGGCGCAGGTGGCTGTGCACGCTTGTGTGCCAGTGGTAGTGTCGTGATGGTTCACCCGGTGTAGTGATCGAGTGTTCAATGAGCATGACGTGAGCTAACTCTAGTGAACGCTGGCGCGGAGCGCTAGCGTTCTAAATCTAGGTCCGGCTGATGGTGGCTAGTGCCCCCGAATTTATCATTTTATGTGCACGGTAATTGTGCTTAAAATGATACATATGATACTGTACTTACCACCGATTAGACGATAAATATGTGATACAACTATGGGGTGGATCAGAATGATGATTTTTTGCTCCATTCCGCATAAAAATGCACCTCATTGACTTCTTTCCGTGTCGTATCGCGACTTATGAACGACCGATGATTGCGCTATAGTCTTCATTCAAGTCGCCCCCCGATTCCAAGTAAACGACAGATCGATCTGACGCGTAAGTCCGTACGACCACTGGGTGGGTTGGCTTTCCTTGCAAGGGCAGGGCTATTAAGGCCGCCACACTGCCATGTCGAAGATGTGTGGGGACAAACGGGTACGACAAATATTAGTGTGAAAACAATTATAAATCTGAAGATGTGTGTACGTGTTCATTCTCCCCATTCATGCCATTGATTGAATTTGAATGGGTAACCACCGTGTATTCGTGCATGCACACCCACATGCAATTAATTGGAAATGTACATATTCCCGTAAAAATTAAACCAGGGGAAAACCTAAAAATAGACTGAAAATATGACTGAAATTTGTTTTACACTGATTCTATGCAAAATTATTTCAGAGGCTCATGTTTTTGGAGGTTCTTTTTCAATGACATGGTCATGGGGCTTGCTTTCCACAGGCACTCATTCACCTAACTGGGACGCGACGTCGCTCAAAATCTTGCAGGTACATTTTCGTAGATGTGCGACGACGTAAAAAATCGCCTTTACTTACAAAATTATTTGAATTTGTTTCGCTCCGAAGTACCTTTAGTTATTGAACTTATCGGACATTGCATATAATTTGCTAAAAAAGAAGGATAACTTACCTCAAATCGATGATTTATTACGATAGTCCTTGTTAGAATCCGGCTTTGTCTTTGATCGCTGCAATGATGACGTCACCTCAAAACTCGTCGGCAATGCATGCTGGATAGGAGGTACTCGATATTCCGCGTGTATTAAGTGGCGATCGGTCAAAGACAAAGCCGGATTCTAACAAGGACTACCGTAATAAATCATCGATTTGAGGTAAGTTATCCTTCTTTTTTAGCAAATTATATGCAATGTCCGATAAGTTCAATAACTAAAGGTACTTCGGAGCGAAACAAATTCAAATTAGTTTTGTAAGTAAAGGCGATTTTTTACGTCGTCGCACATCTACCTGCAAGATTTCGAGCGACGTCGCGTCACAGCGCTGTACTACGCACCAGGGGCGTCAATCACGGGGGGGATGGGGGGGATATATCCCCCCCAATATTTGAGGTGGGGGGGATGGCCTGTATTATCATCCCCCCCAATATTTGGGAGGGTAAAAAAAAAAAAAGTATACTGGCGCATGTAATTGTGGAAGAGGCTACTATCGTATGTCTTATGTTAGAAAGTCCTTACTCATTCCTCCGTAAGCAAAAGAAGTGAGATCCGCCCTTTGGTTTTCTGCAAACTTGATTTCATTAATTGTGTTTATCTATAACACGATAACTCAGAAACAAGTTTATAAAACGTGAAATTGATGCCTTAGGTATGCTCCAGATTGCACAATTTCAAGCCCCAAAATGCAAAAGCTTCCTACCGTGGGAGGGGGGACACCCCCCTCCCACACCCACCCCCCAGGCGCGGATCTACGTGGGGGGGGGGGGGGGTTTAGGGGGTTTAACCCCCCCCCCCCCCTTGGGCTGCCAAGTGAAAATGTGATGTGCATAGACAAACGCCATCATGGGTTTAACCCCCCCCCTTGGGCTGCCAAGTGAAAGTGTGATGTGCATAGAAAAACGCCATCATTGTGTCCAGACCCACACAGTATCCGTATCGTCATTGGGTCAACCCCCCCCCCCCCCCCCCTTAGCAAAATAACCCCCCAAAAATCGCCTCGCCGCTACGCGGCTCGTGGACGATGCTCCGCATCGTCATTGGGTCAACCCCCCCTTAGCAAAATAGCAACAAAAAAAATCGCCTCGCCGCTACGCGGCTCGTGGACGATGCTCCGCATCGTCATTGGGTCAAACCCCCCCTCTTAGCAAAATAGCAACAAAAAAAATCGCCTCGCCGCTTCGCGGCTCGTAGACGATGCTCCGCATCGTCATTGGGTCAAACCCCCTGATCATCCCCCCCAACCATGAGAAGAAATCGACGCCCTTGCTTCGCACAGCGCTGCATCACAGTTATCATTCACCCTGACTGAGCCCACGTGTATTTGTTTCACTGGGATGGAACTAAAACATGAATAGAATCTACAAACATGTAGGCATATTTCCCGCCCAACCCTGGGGCAATTTATGGTTTCACTGTAAGAGACTGAATAGGATATGAAACTCACACTTAACAATTTTGAACTCAAATGAAGGGATAACATTTTGACAATATTGCTTTTTTTAAATGGTCATTTTGTAAACAACCCTTTAATGAGAAGTAATGAAATGAAATAAATACTATTTCATTAAAAAGTTTCAACATGAAATTTCCCCAATGATGAGATGCCTGATAAATAGCTGGAATTACCGTATGAAATATATTGATTCCACCATGGCTACTGAGGGTTTTACAGAACTGTTCATTTCCTGAATATGATATTAAATTAGTAGAAAGTTTACGAAATATGATTTTGGGGACAATAAATGTTTCTTCTGGGCCATTAGAAAATGAGAGCAATTAATTGCAACTGGGGACAACTACCAAAACAAAAGAGCCCTGATTAATCTGATTGTATTATTTCTGCAGGGGTTCGTTTAAATTTTTAGAAACGAGGCGTAACGAGTGAAATCCAATGGAGGCCCGATTCACAGGGTTTACTTCGGGACCTGGAAAGTCGTGGAATTTGACTTTTTGTGACTTCAAGTCTGGAGAAAATGGTAAAATGATCTTGATTCTCGTGAATGGAAAGTCATGGAATTTCATTTCATCTGCAATTCTTCCGCACTGAAATGCAAATCAAGATGAACTTTTTTGGCTTAAAAAAGTACTGAAAGAAGTCAAATAAACTTGTTAGATGTTTACGTTTTACAATTACATACTGTGGTGGAAAGTCATGGAATTTTACTTGGAAATAAGTGTATGAACCCTTTTTTCTCCCATCATTTTTGCAGGGGTTCGTTAAAGTTGTGAAGAACAAGGCTTACTTCAAGCGGTACCAGGTGAAGTTCAGGCGTCGCCGAGAGGGTAGGACCGACTACCAGGCTCGCCGCTTCTTGGTTGTGCAGGACAAGAACAAGTACAACACACCCAAGTACCGCATGATTGTTCGCTTCACCAACAAGGACATCGTCTGTCAGGTGAGACCCCAGGACCCCATAACATGAAGATTTATGATTAATCATACATTAATCATTAAACCCAAGGAATTACATTATTCTCTCATAGTTGCCCGAACGGCCAACTATACTAGCGCCATTTATGATATTTTACTTGCCTGACACCAATTTTTACTTCCCCCAGGCAATAGGGCAAGTGCTACTTTTTTGGCCACCAACTAAAAGAAAAATACAGCGATGCTATCTTGCAGGATAATATTAGTAATTAGGCTTTTCAAAGCCTGCAAAAATGTTGTCCTACTTAAAAGATTCTAGTCCTACTCTTCAACAACTGTTACTTGAAACATTTTTTCTGGGAATGAAAGTTCTTTTTATTTGAAAAGTCTCAAATTTACCCTATGATGAGATGCCTTGAAAATAGCTGGAATTACCGTATGATATAATATGATTCCAATTGGCTACTGAGGGTTATACAAGATATTTGTTTTTCATAACTGGCAGGGAACAAATTACAATGAACTTTTCTGGGGCTACTTTTCAAGCTTGCCTGCATGAATATCACACTAAAAAATTTGATTTGCATTGAACCCTATGCAAATTTTCAGGGGCTCTTTAATGATTTTAGGGGGGGGGGGGGGAATTCGCCCCGAGCCACCGTGTATTTTTTTCACTGATAACTGGGTTGCAGTCTGTTTGCTGTTCAATGGATGGGTGTGCAAACCCATGGAAAGAATTTATCAATTTTGTTCCTTGATGCCAGTGTGCGCAATGAGATTTGCCAATGGGATTAAGCCTCCACGTTTGTTTACTTTTCATTGATTGTAATATTAACGGGACTACTTGGCGCCTTACTCCATGATAGAACCCTGCCAGCTTAGTTACCTTAAAATTACTTGGTTGTTGATTGGGCTTAGTAACAATGTATTTATAACTAAGTTGTCCAACTGAGGTTATGAGGAGTTCAGGACCATTTCGTTTTGCATTTGTCAGAACTTTGTTTTCATTTGCTTCCTTGCCCTTCCAGATAGCGTACGCCAAGATCGAGGGAGACATCATCGTATGCGCTGCATACGCTCATGAACTCCCCAACTATGGCGTCAAGGTCGGGTTGACTAACTATGCTGCTGCATACTGTACGGGGCTTCTTCTTGCACGCAGGGTGAGTCTTCTTCAAAGTTTTATTCATTTTGAGCAGTCCTTTCATTTAATTGGGTAGTGGTAGGAAAGGATGGGTATGTGGTTTTATTCTTTCATGTGAACCGTATGAAAACCTCTAGAATACATATCAACTCCATGATGTGAAATAATAAAGTGAATTTAATGCTTCATTGATCGGAGCAGTTATGTTTTGAATGAGGCAAGTGAACTATCGAGGATGGGTAAGTTTGAATTGCAGAGGATCTATTGCAACTTCCCAATGATGAGATGCCTTACAAACAGCTGGAATTACCGTATGAAATATTTATGATTCCAACTTGGCTACTGAGGGTTATGCACAATTGTATTTGGGTATTCAGGAGTATAAAAGAGTTTTCTTTGATTGATCAATCATGCAGTGTGAAAGATACACATGTGCAGCAAAGATTCAAAATGTATTCTGAATTTCTGCATGTTTAATCAATTAAGTAAACAATGAGCTTCACCGGTCTGTTAAAGTTTCCTTCATGTCCTCTAATGAAATGTTCCCATCTCGTGATTATAGGTGCTGAAGAAGTTCAAATTGGACAGCATCTACGAGGGCCAGACAGCGCCCGATGGAGATGACTTCATGGTGGAGAGCCAGGAGGGCCAGCCAGGTGCCTTCCGCTGCTTCCTGGACGTTGGTCTGGCCAGGACTACCACTGGAGCCAAGGTCTTTGGCGTGCTCAAGGGTGCCGTAGACGGTGGACTCGAGATCCCACACAGGTAGGTGTAGATCATATGCTCATGCTCGTAGATGGCAGTTGCAAAATCTAGTAGAGAACAAGTTAAAATTAGAAAATGTGTCATCAATTGCTTCTCTGGACGTTGGTCTGGCCAGGACTACCACCGTAGCCAAGGTCTTTGGAGTGCTCAAGGTTGCCGTAAACGATGGACTCGAGCTCCCACACAGGTAGGTGCAGATCATATGCTCATGCTCGTAGATGGCAGTTGCAAAATCTAGTAGAGAACAAGTTAGCGTAAGAAAAGGTGTCATCAATTGCTTCCCTGGACGTTCGTCTGGCCAGGACTACCACTGGAGCCAAGGTCTTTGGCGTGCTCAAGGGTGCCGTAGACGGTGGACTAGAGATCCCACACAGGTACGTGTAGATCATACGCTCATGCCCGTAGGTGGCAATTGCAAAATCTAGTAGAGAACAAGATAACGTTGTCATCAATTGCTTCCCTGGACGTTGGTCTGGCCAGGACTACCACCGGAGCCAAGGTCTTTGGAGTGCTCAAGGGTGCCGTAGACGGTAGACTCGAGATCCCACACAGGTAGGTGTATATCATATGCTCAAGCTCGTAGATGGCAGTTGCAAAATCTAGTAGAGAACAAGTTAACGTTAGAAAAGGTGTCATCAATTGCTTCCCTGGACGTTGGTCTGGCTAGGACTACCACTGGAGCCAAGGTCTTTGGAGTGCTCAAGGGTGCCGTAGACGGTGGACTTGAGATCCCACATAGGTAGGTGTAGATCAAGTGAGCGTAAAGATCATGCTCGTCGACAATTTAATGCACCCTTTATATTGGTCTGACAAGGAACGCCACAGAAGCCACGTGGTCGAGGGACCACCACCGATTCCATTGTAAGTGAACCCCCCAAAGTGGCAGTAACTAAATAATCCAGACGATAACAGTCGGATCCTTTTATAAAATATGACAAAAGTAAAGGTGGTTTGTAATAATCTACCCAATGATGAGATGCCTTACAAACAGCTGGAATTACCGTATGATATATTATGATTCCAACTTGGCTACTGAGGGTTACAGTTTTATTCTAATATTTGGGGGTATCTGTGCTGTAAAATGCAATGATACACAATTTATAATCTCATTGAAAAAATTATTGCTCATGTGACTTTGTAATTATGTTATGAAATCCTCGCCCTTTTCCGAGATCGACAGGAGGTATGTCTTGGGAGGTCATGTATCGGACTACATGAAGAACCCATCAAACAATCACAAACATTTATGTTTGTATTCTTTTTCTTTCATCCAGCAACAAGCGCTTCCCGGGTTACGACTCGGATAGCAGCGAGTTCAGTGCGGAGGTCCACAGGAAGTACATCTTTGGAGGTCACGTAGCTGACTACATGAAGGAGCTGCAGGAGGATGATGAGTCGTACAAGCGCCAGTTCTCCCAGTTCATCAAGCACGACATTGCTCCTGACAGCGTAAGTACAGTCAACCTTGCCTCAGTTGAACTTGGCTAAGTAAAAATGCCTGTTCTGGTTCCATTTTCTTATATATTTGTTTGTATTATTTTGTTGTGTTTTTTTTTGCTGCGCTCGGTATTGAATGACTTGGGCAAAGTGGACTGTAGATGCTCAGGAAAATAGAGCTCCCGAAACAGAATGATTACATGATGTCGAAAGTACCCAATGATGAGATGCCTTACAAACAGCTGGAATTACCGTATGATAATTCATGATTCTATCGTGGCTACTGAGGGTTATGCACCTAAATTAATTGAAGGTTAATAGGCACCACATCTTGATGAGTGGGTACTAGAGCAATACAAGAGTACCCCAAGTCGTGGACAATGATGTGAAGATAATCTCATTTATCTTTTCCCTGGATGAGATGTACAATTAGGTCTACTTGTAAATTACCGATTACAAGAAGGCACATGCTTCCATCAGAGACAACCCAGGCCAATGTCCCTTTGCATTTGAGGTCATGCTGCATGTAATTGTAAATTACTGATTAGCTTCTCAAAATATGTGAAATGCTGGAGTGAAACTTGGCAGCTTGATGTCCAAGCTTATCATTTTTCTTGTTGTTTTTCCCCCTTCAGCTTGAGGCGATGTACAAGAAGGCACACGCTGCCATCAGAGAGAACCCGGAATCTAATGCCCTTAACTTTGTGGTTATATTGCATACATGCATTGATTACAGATTACCTTATCAGAATCTAAACAAATTGTGGATGCTAGAAGTCAAGGATTATCCAGTGCTCGAAATTAGCATTGGCCTGCTGGCCCGGGGCCACTAATTCTACTGGTTATTTTTTTTGTTATGTTTTTCTTTGTTTGGGGACACCAGATTTAGGTTTCGGGCAACTTAAAGTTGAACAATCTTGTTTTTACCTGCCCGACTGGGCCACAAGGCAAAAAGGTTAATTTCTAGCATTGGATTATCATTTCCTTTTTGTTTCTTTCCCTCTGCAGCTCGAGGGGATGTACAAGAAGGCACACGCTTCCATCCGAGAGAGCCCAGACGTCAAGGCCAGGCCAGAGAGGAAGATCGTTACCAAGAGGTCAGTACCATGCAGGACAGTGGTGTATTGGTTTGGGATTTGTCTCTCAATGAGAAGGTTGTGGGTTCACTTCAGTACACAACCCAGTGTGTGTCTGTGTCCTTTCACAAGAAGGTTTTGCTAAGAGGGGAGTACTGTGGTATATTGGTTGGGGACATCTTTGGTAGAGAAAGAAAAAGGCTCTTGGTCCAGTGGGGGATAAGGGGGGGGGGGGGGGGGCACTCGGGGTGATTTAGCAACTAAAATGCTTCAAAAGAGCCTCCAATAGAAATTTTAAAAAGAGCCCTCGTAAAATAGCATTGAGTTCAATGCAAAACAAATTTTAGAGAGCCGTTTTCATACAGGCAAGCTTAAAAAGTAGCCCCCCCCCCCCCCCCCCCCCCCCAAAAAAAAATTTTTATTTTCCCCTGTCTCGGTCACTTATTGTACTTCAAACAGTCGTGTTCAAAATTTGAGGGCCACCTTGTGGGTTCAGTTTCCAACCCAGCATGTGTCCTCCCACTAGAAGGTCGCCGCCAAGAGGGGAGTACTGTGGTACCGTGAAACCTTGCTTTTTAACAAGGACATTGGGACCATACAATTTACCTTGTTATTTTGGGGTTTAAAAAACTTAAGAATATATAAAGCATGGACCAGTTAATTTATCTTCCACCACCAAAGCCCTCAGTAAAATATGGAAGTAAAACAAAATAAAAGTGGGTTTTAAAACTTTTATGTCGGAGCACTTTATAACAGGAGTCCAGTACCCAAACTAGTGTTTGTGTCCTCCATTATCCAAACTTGCTGCTCTCCACTAAGGTGTGTAAATGGGGATCTGGTAAAGGGTGAAAGCCTTTTTTGATTCATCGATTTGGGTTTACGTCTTCCAATGAGATCAAACCCAGCTTGCTCATCCTTTCACAAGATCTGTTATCCAAATTTGCTCCTCTGCTCTCGTCCAAAGTATATAGTTAGGGATCTGGCAAGAGGTGAAAAGCCCATTAACAAATAATCTCTTCTCCCCATGAGCCCCTTTGAAGACTGCTCTCCAAGGAGAGGGGATGATGCATGCATCAAAGATGGCAAGTCTCCCTGATTTCGCAGGAGGGAGGCTCCCTGAAAATAGACCCAAGATTGATGCATCGGCCAATCTCCCCGATGATTGAAATATTGTTGTCATTAGGTTGTATGCATTCAATATGTTACTCCCCGATTTCTGATAAAAACTCTGTAAATCTTCCCGATTTCTGATTTTCAATGTTGGTAGGGAAGGAGATGTGGGTTGAATGAATTTGCCCCATGATGAGATGCCTTATTTATAGCTGGAATTACCGTATGAAATCAATCTGATTCCACTTTGGCTGCTGAGGGTTACACACAAAAAATTATAATATTGATGTTAAAAAAAAGAAGTTCGTAACAATTTCTTGATGGGTTAACAGCAAACTGTTAAAATGCATCTTGAGAAGAGAACGTGTGACATGATTGTGAGGTCAGTGCCCCTTTTAATAAAACTGTTCCAATTGTTGTAAATGTCCAATTATTGTAACTACCATGGCAACAGCTAAAATGCTTGATGCTGATTGGCTGTTGGCATAGTAGTTACACAAATTTGGCACTTACAAGTGGAAAAGTTTTATGAAACGGGGCCCAGGAGAGACAAAATCTCATGTGACCATTGGAATTACAATACATAGTTAAAACAAAATTTCTATAAGGAATATTTGATCGCAAGGCCTAGAAAATTATATGCCTGTTCATCATACCTGGAGTCAATGGGAAAATTAAAAACAAAAATTGAATGGAACTCGATTTTTAGGAAGAGTGAGTGTAAATGTATTAAATGTATTAAATGTAACATTTCAGTCAAGCAACTTGAGAAGTATTTGGTAGAAAAGAATAGTAAAAAAAATGAATGGGAACTCATTTTAGGAAGAGTGAGTGTAAATTTATTAAAGGAACTAAAGAATACAACGTACTTTGGCACTTATTCCATAGTTGATGACTTGTAAAGTAGGTCTGCAGATAAAAACTCTATGAGAATAAACACAGTAGTGATTTTAGGCTAATTTTCTGATGCCAAATCTCACTTAGCAGCCAGTTTACGCCCCACCCACATTTAGGGTCCAAAATTGGCAGCGTGATTGACATGTGATTGACAATTCATTGGCTTACGTCATCTAAAGAATTAGTTCTTTAGTCCGTTCTTTAGATGACGTCACATTTTGGCGATTTAAAAGGGGCATTCCCAGGACAATTAGATATTGACTAATTACTAGAGGTGTCGATTTCGGGAGTATTTACCTCCCGGGACTCTCGCTAAATTTTCGGGCGAGTCACGGGTACCCGAAATTTACCCATTTGTTGATTTCGCCATCGGCATGTCACGCCAGCTGGGAAAACATGTATGTCGCGTGTTGTGGTTTTCGCTGCTGCGCCTGAACTACGTAATACGAATGGAAAATTAAATTGTATCGGGAGTCATCGATTCATTGCATGTACACAACTTGAATGAACTTGATAACTCTTGCGTTCAATAAGGGGACTTTTGCTTTTTTTTCGGGATATAGAGTATTGATTTTTGCGCCTGGGACTCGACATTTTTCGGCGGGACCCGGGTACCCGTGACTCGTCAACAGCACTACTAATTACCCCAAAATTTATTGATATCATGGAAAAAGAATGCCCAATTCTTTTTCTTGAGGAAAAATTATTCATAGAGAGCCTAATTGTGAAAATTAGGCCATCTAGATGCTGTAGTTCCTTCAAATGTAACATTTCAGTCAAGCAACTTAGGAAGTATTTGATAGAAAAGAAACGTAAATTGTAAAGCTAATTTGTATGAACATTTCTTCTGAATTATCCAGATGGCAACGCAAGAAGCTGTCCTTCCGCCAACGCAGGGATCGAGTGAAGCAGAAGAAGGCATCCTTCCTGAAGGCCAACAAGGCACAGGACTAGACCAGCCGACCAAGACTAGGACCAGACTTAGACCAAGACCTACACCCTCCACCACCATCCAATCATCCAGATCCAGACCACACGCAGCATGCAGCACCATGGAATTGGTCAACCAGCTTGAACCTTTCTTGTTGTCATGGGACACGTTATGGACACTAAGAGATAGAGGACAATAATACCATGGACTCTAAGAGATCATCACAATACAATCAATGAAATAAGTGACTTTGACCCAGTGAGACAGATTGCATCGGTTTTTAATTGGGCCTTCTGCAACAATAAATGCATACAGACATATTTAATATGGTACAAGTGGCTTACTTTGTGACTTTTTGGAGTGATTTTGAGGAAATTGGTTTGGCTTGCAAGATTGTGGTAAATGATGGTGTTTACTGTTAGGTGATGCAGCATGCTTGCCCAGATAAAAAGGGATTTTTGATTTCCCCTCCAAGCACACCCCCCCCCCCCCCCCCCCTCTTTACAGATCATTTACAGTGAAACCGCATTATAACGAGCACCTTGAGCCCATTGAATTCACCTTGTTACATCATATATCTCATATCGAGGCTGAATAATAATAACATACATAGAACCTGGACCTGTGAAATACCTCGTTGCATCAGAACTCGTTATAAATAGTTTCCACTGTATATGCGGATCCTTATGGGATAATGGCCCCGTTGCAGTAAGAGATACAATTGATTGTAAGACATTTCAACCAATCAGATTTGCACATTTAGAACACATGATCTGACTTGCGATTAATTATAACTTACAATCGATCGTATCTCTTTCTGCAACGGGACCCTTGTAGGTTAATTCTGAAGATTCAGATACTAAGACACACAAAACCACATCTGTGTTGTAATATTCAATATTATTGATTCCTGGCATGTGATACATACAAAATCATCTTATTTGCTAGGCAATCTGGTTTGGTGAATCACAGTTCAATATGAGAACCAATATACGATCCATGATCTATCATATAAACCCCTCACAAAATGTTCTACAAATCAAGTTTTACCATTCATATCTCTCTTGTCCCTTTAAATATCTTGCATGTAATTGGTATCATTCCCCTATACACCAATGCCCCGTTTTGTATAGTTATGCTATTTAATACGGAATGTCCATTACACCTGAATATGGGGCGAAGTCGAGATTGAAATGTTGCAAATGCATTGTTATTGTGCGACTGCCTCTTCACCATCCCCTACACAGCTAAATGGAGAGTTCAAAATGACAATAACGTGTTTTGCAACATTTCGCTTTAGACATGGCTCCATCTTCAGGTCTACTGCACATTGCATAATCAAAATAATATCAATGCTCAAACTTTAATTGTGGAACTTATTGAGTATCATTTATACACCTTTTGTGAAAAATAAGGGAAACTGCAAAATTACACATTCAAAACATTTGGCAGTTTATCTGTAAGTCAGAGAAGAACCAGAGGCAGAAATGTCATGGGCTTCGGCGAGCTTTATCATTTCAGTACATTTTGGTCAAACTGTCAAAACTGCCTAAATTTCTCGACCCATTTTCTTCAATCTTCCCCATTTTACTCCTGTCCGCTTCTTACGATAAATGTTGCCTAAGATGTCCTTTCCCTTATTGTCAAATACTAAATACAGCACACGATACATAAACTTCACACAAAAAGGATTCTCAAATAATTCATATTTTATTGATAGGTTCTCTTGTCATACAAGACGGTGTATAATTTTCACATAAAATCACATTGTACATAAAAGGTTACATCAGACACTACATAATTGACAACTCCACTAAAGTGGAACCTCTTTATAATGAGATCCTTGGGACCATGACAATCGCCATGTTATATCAGGTTATCTGTGGCCGTGAGCACGATCATGACCCAGAACCAGCTCTAGATCCACTGATCTCTAGATATATGCTGTGTAATCCTTTACGGTTGAATGAGTAAGGCAGGTAAGTGTGCTCTGCTATGTTCTGTTGAATTGTACATTATTCTAGCATATTGACATCAATGATTTAGAGCCAATGATGCCAATTACCATGGTAAATGTCGCTGGTCCGTAATCGGGCCCCTGGGCCCAGGTATCTTATGGATGGGACAAGAAAAATTACCTTAGTAGAGGGTTTTTGTTATATCAAAGCTCTTTTATAAGGAGGTTCCACTGTTCTTACAAATTGTTAACAGAATCACTTTGATCATTTGACTAAGGCAAATACGTAGTAGATTGCAAACGGGCTTCTTGTGAAGTTAGGTGAGCCATGTTCTTTGCCATACCTTTTAGGTATTTATGACTCTACTTTTTATCTTGTTTAATTGTTGAATATTCCTTGATTTAGATTTGATAGCTTTTCACAAGATAATTTTCTTCAACACAATTTCTTTAAAATCAAAATAGAGTACCAAAGAGATGTCATCACACTCTACAGCGGAACCTCTTTATATGGAGTCCTGTTATTACGAGGTATCTGATATAGCAAGCTAATTTCACAGGTCCAGGTTTTATGTTTGTTTTGTTTTTTTAAGTCCCGATACAACAAGAAATCTAATACGAGGTAAATTCAATGGGCCCAAGTTGCTCGTTATAATGAGGTTTCATTGTACCATAGTATTAGTTCTAAACAGCTTATCCTTTGGATTGGCCTTTTGATGGTGGGTTTGCACTGGCCAATTGCCTACTTAGCAACCACTATGTCACGTACACAAGTGTTTGGCTTTGGCTTGTCTTGAGAACCATTACACATGGCAATCACTTGCCGAGATGTCACAGTATGGTACTCTATACACAAAATACTATTACAAGACACTTGGTAGAATTGGGAGAACAGAACAAATTAACTATGCATAGAAATGCGCAAGAGCCCTAGCTGTTGTAAGTGAATTGTTTTGTATTTTACTGATCAAAGTGCCCAAATGTTGCCAATTTGTATACTGCTGGTTTCGAGAATCCATCAAATTTAGTTTTGAACATGGATTTGACTGATTTGAGTGTGTTCTCAACTGAGACAGTTGACTGAACAATGGGTCAACATATGGGCTGGGCCTTATCGTGACGTAATGAACAGACCAGTCGTGAGTCCACTAGTGGACGTGCAAATTGAAAAGTCCCTTATATCGTGGTTTAGTCCACCACCTCATTCACTTGCGTTCACTTTGCCATGGTCGGGGACTTTATCCAACCGCTATAGAGTACAGAAGCCATGACGTCATAAAAACACTTTTTTAGAATTTTCAAATTTGGACTTCATTTTCAGAAAGAGCATAACAAATAGTGTCCAAATACCGAAAATCAAAGTAATAGGTTACGTATTAGCTGAGATATGCCCATCCAAATGAATTTTACTTCAATGGTCAATCAGTGTTATAATGCACTGGTTCCTAAATTTAGGAACCAGTGCACTATAACACTGATTGCCCATTGACCCAAAAAATCATTCGGATGGGCATATCTCGGCCAATACGTAACCTATTCCTTTGATTTTGGGTATTTGGACATTATTTGTTATGCTCTTTCTGAAAATGAAGTCCAAATTTGAAAATTAAAAAAAAAAAATGTTTATGACATCATTTATGACATCACACTTGACCACTCTATAGACTTTATACACAGTGCGTGCACATGGACTGAAAAGAGGGACTTAAACCTCAAACAAGAGACAAAACACAAAAAGAGCGAATTACATTTTCTTAATTTCATAATGTGATGAAATATCACATGGTCCACATTTGTGAAAACCTGCTGGTTTGTAATCCAACTATAAAGCCCTTGTTCATGTTCATGGGCGGGGCCCTGGTTTGAATACATTTGTGACCTTGAGGCATATTACACACAACTCTTAATAAAAATCTGAATCCAGAACAAGGTGGTGTTTCACAAAGATTTCAAGTTAAACTTAAAATTCTAAGTAAGACTTGAAATTATGGTAGGCCGTTTGTCAGCCTTGGAATAAACAAATATTCAAAACCATAATGCAAATGTGTGTTGACACCGACAACATGAAATCTTGATAAATATAAAAGAAATTATGATTTTGTACACAATTGTATCAATCTCAAAAAAAGGCTTTCCATAATTGTAAGGCACAAATGCTACACAATGTTCTTGTAGTGAATGGGTTAGGTCCAACTTAAAGGGACTTAGTAACATTGTCCAAATCCTCAAAATACAATTTTAGTTCTAGCGGTTCCATCATACCTTGTTGTGTTCGTATTAACAATAAAATCATGGGACCGGTTTCGGTTTTTCAAATTTCCCTTTCGTTACAAACATATGTACGATTGAAGTATTCAGATAAGAAAAACTGCCCCTGAGTTTTTCTTACCGTGTACAAAGTGAGTGCAGTGAGTCGGTGAATATCACTTTGCATTTTCGCTCACTTCTTGGCCATGCAATGTCCATTTGACTTGAAATTTTCACACAATACCCTGTGGACATAAGAGATAACAACAATATACATTGCATCAACTCTTCATCACTTTTTGCACATGTCAACAAAGTTACTAGATCCCTTTAACAATCTTTGTGAAACACCCCTAAGTCGATTGCAACAAAAATGGCAACAATAATTGCTAAAACCCGATTCACTAACGAGCCATAATGCACAAATTCATTGCCATGGTTTTTAACATTTTCTTTGTCTATTCCTAGATAATAATACAGTTTTTATTTAGAAATTAGATTTTTTTACAAGAGTAACACAACTGGAAATGGGATTAAAATATCTTATATCTTGAATTAGAGACCATAATAACCGGAAAAGTTAAAAAATTATGTACCTTACATTGTTACAACATGATGGAAAGAGTAAAATGCAAACGGAATACATGCAATGTCAGAACATACACTGCATACTGAATTATGTAGTAAAATATTGCAACAGAAACAATAAATGAATTGATTTTCAACAAAACTAAGAAGATAGGATATATAATGGTCACAAATTTGATTTGACTTGATAATGTGAAAAAACAATAGAAAACATAAGGACATTTTTTAATAAAACAAATTTAGTCCGATCACGCTACGCCACTGCTGAGGGTGGTAATAATGGCATCACATTACAAAATACAAACATTGAAAGTGACTGTGCTAAATACCTCTCCAAACAAGGATGTAGGAATATATTGTTCTCATAGCAACCCGATACTTTTAGGGTGTGAGGCAGTTAAAACAGGTGGTTAGAAAAAGCATGACGAATATTGGACATACTTATATACTTTCTAAAATACATTTAGACCATTTTCAGTATTACTTGTATAAATGTATGTGCACCTTTTTTTTTCTTGGTTTAATTCGTCTTATTTTTTTTTTTTATCTACTGACCAATTCCCACAATATAATGTGCTGAGTCTTGGCAGCAAGATACAAAAACATTTTGTACAATCCATACATACAAATATTAAAACCTATATACTATATATTGAGTTCAATAAACATTGAAATAAAATGAAAGACAAAAAGCGGTGATATTAAATTTATTGAACAAGGGGGATTTTCACCCGTGTGTACCTTCAAGTAAGTCATATTGACTCCAAACTGCCTATTGAAGCTGAACAATTATCCCAAGTTGAATACTGGCTCCATTTTCTTGGTTTTCTGTTGTTGTTTATCACCCGCATAAGTTGAAAGTCGAAGTGTTTTCTTCAGTGCCACTGGAATAGACTTACATAAGGTTGGTAATCTTGTTAAATATTGGCCCTGACTCTGACCTGGGGGGTGTTTTAAGTTGTACTTAAGTTATGGAAAGCCATTCGTAGCTTGGAATAAAAACAAAACAATAATCAAGAGCTAAAATGCTAATATTAGAGACTTTTAATAAATTTTACATCATGAATATTAAATCTTCTTGATAATAGAATTGGAAATGGTAAATGCCTTTAATCAAAATGTAACGTTATAATTTTAAAAGAATGTATACATTTTACATAGCAAATAACGGCTTTTCATCATTTTAAGTTCAACTTTGGAGTTTTGTGAAACATCACCGAGTCCTTCCAGAGACTTTCAAAATGGTACCTTCTGAATTTTTTGCCAGGCACTCAGCATTTATAGAATGGAGAAGGGAGAGTTAAACACACATAGTTATCAGACTAGACCCCTTCTGCAGCTTGCACTACTTATAGTAGACGTGTGGCCTAGGACTACAGAATAGGAGATAGGCGCAGACTTATGTGCCAAATTAGCACGGGAAGAACTTTAACTTTGGTTAACTTGTTAAATAAGCATACTAAGTCCTTCTGATGGCAGACCAGCTGGAAAGCTACCTTAGCCAGTTACACAATTCTATTGAGTTCACTACATGAGTTGGATCCACGTATTTGATGACTCGAGTGATACATTATTAACTTCCTTATCTTTTAAATCCTAATGCCAAAATACAAATAACATTCATTCATATATCACTATAATCAACATAATTATATAACTTTCGTATTATATATTTGTTACTTCTTTTTGTGTTGTGTTTGTTAGCTGTCCACATCAAAGTTCCAGTCATCATCTCCCCATCCAGCCGTGTCCTGTAAAACAAAGAGAAAATATATCGGGTGACTTGAGGGAATATTTTGCCCCCGCAACTTTTTTCTGTACTGCCCCGTTGTTCGGGCAAATAAAATCATACATTTTGAAGTTTTACTTGACCAGCTATGTCCAGCGAAATTAAGAATTCTTTACAATTTCAATCTCATACCACACACAGGTTTATCACTTATGTTTTATTTATAATATTAATGCATTTTACACATAGTTCAAAGAAGTTGTCGACCATGCAAAAAAATAATTGCATGAGTAGAAGCAAATTACGAATATAGAAAATGACTTTGTTCAAACTGGGTTGTAGAGATTGTTTCTATAGTGACCGGATAATATGCATAAAGCCCCGTTGCAAAGAGAGTTACAATCGATTGTAAAGTTGCAATTAAATGAAAGTCACAAAATATGCAAATTTGAACTAATCACCATGTCATTTAGTCACCATGTTCTGACTTGCAATTAATTGCAATTTTACAATCGATTGCAACTCTTTCAGCAACGGGGCAAAGTAGAACAACTAAAAATGTTACCTCATCTTCAGCAGTATCTGCCATCGCCAGTGAGAGTGAAGCGCCTGCAACCTTCTCCTTTGGACTGGCGGGCTTCGCATCATCATTTCCTTTCTGTTTGGTAGAAGAGAAACTGAGCGTTGGTTCCATTTCTGCAAAGAGATCATCCTCGGGGCTCGGCTTCGTCTTGATCTTGATCTCAGGCATCCCGTACAGTTCATCGAAATCCTGATAGGACCTGCCCTTGCGGAGGACTTGTGTAGTCGTGCCCTGAAGCTTTTTCGGCTCTTGTCGCACACTCGGCTTTTGCGGTCCAGGTGTGGCTTTCTTTTTGTCACCATCCTGATTGTCTTTGACTTTGAGTTTGAGTGACTTTTTGCTGCCCACTCCGATAGATGATTTGGCTTTCGCTGCCGACCAATCAGAATTGCCCTCGTTCCAGTCTCCGCCCCACTCGTCCCCTCTCGATTCTTTTTCATCCGGCAACCGTGATCCTGTCCTAGGAAGCACCATTGATTTTGTAACGGCACTTTCCGATGGTCGCTCCAAATCAACTGATTTCGCACTGTCCCTTTTCATTGTTTGTATCTGATCCATCGATTCTGCATCAGCGCTTTCTATTGGCTGTTTCTTATCGGCATCTTCCCAGTCTGACCAATCACCTCCCGTTTCTGAGCCCTCATGATTTAGGCTGTCCCTCTCGTTTTGCTCTGTATCAGATTTTTCTGAATGGTCTATTGCAGCATTCTCGGAATGTTCACTCAAGGAAATGTTTGTAGAGGAAGCGTTCTCTCCTGCAGAAAATGAACTGTTATCAATACTGCCCTCTGGTGGCAGACGATTGCCAAGTTTCTCACTCGTGGGTGAGACGGGTGCTGTAAAAGAAAGAAAATAACGAATATTTTTCAATTCTGCAAGAGGCGGACTTGGCAAGTCACGGTAGGCTTTAAAACTGGTGGAATCATGCCATTTTCTCTTATTGTAGTTATGTTTCAATACAAAATCGGGCTTGATTATTAACTAAAAAGGATTTTTAAATGTAATAATAAGGTATTAATTTGGTTTGCAGAGGCATTAAAAAGAGAATACAATGTACATTTCAGACTTTACCTTCTTTTGTCATCAGAAGTTTCCTCTTTTCCTCTCGTTCTCTCCTCATTTAAAAGATCTATACGCACATCTCCTCTCGCCTCCTCACCCTCCCTCTTTTTGGCTTATCTTAATTTTAAACAACTTTACATTTTAATCTCTTATATAAACATGATGAATATCAAAATGAAAACAATGGATATTACAGGCTTGACCTTCTTTTGCCATCAAGAGCTATTCTTTTCCACTTGTTCTCTCCTACTCTGTTCATTTCTCAAACTGGTTTCCTCCCGTCTCTGCTTTCTCTCTCACTCTGTTTGCTCACATCGGCTAAATTTTCCCAAATGTATATTTTTATCTCTTTAAAAAAAAAAAATGTTAAATATAAAAACAATTTATATTATTTTTTACCTTCTTTCGTCATCAGTAGTTTCCTCTTTTCCTCGCGTTCTCTTCTCCTCTGTTCGTTTCTCATCCTCATCTCCTCCCGTCTCTTCTCCCTCTCGGCTCGCCTCGCCGCCCCGACAACCGCATCCTCACCAACCGCCACCCCCGTCTCCGAGGACTCCTCGCTTGCAGGAACCATCTCAACATCCAACTCCACCATCTCATGCCTGGACCGCATCCCCTCTGCATCCCCGACCCCTGGAGGGAACATTGGGGAGGGGTCTGCGGATGGAAGGGTGATGACGCCACTCACCGCGGTCAGATGTGGCACCTTGGTCAGCTCTTCGTGTCTGATCTTGTCAGACTTTGATGGAAACTGCAAGAAATTAAGAGAGAAATAAAAAACTTTGTAAGAATAGGGTGAGTGGATGAAAGGGTGACGATAGGACTCACAGCGGTCAGATGACACACCTTGGTTAGCTCTTTGAGTCTGATATCATCAGTCTGTGATGGAAACTACATGTAAAGAAAGATTATACAAAATGATTAGCCTCCCTAGTCCAAAGGTTTGACCAGCGGAAAGGGGTCAGTGAATGTAAGGGTGATGATGTTCTTAACAGCGGTCAGATATGGCACTTTGGTCAGCTCTTTGTGACTGATTTTATCAAGTCTTTGATGGAAACTACATGGAATTGAGAGAGAATAAAGAGTATCTTGAGCTTCCCTAGCTAAAAGGTGGGGACATTTTACGAGGGGGGTCAGCTGTTGGAAGAATAATGACACCTCTCAGTGGTCAGATGATGTTCTTATCAATCTCTGATAGAAATTAAGAGAGAATAAACATTATCATAGTTTTCATAGTCTCCAAATGGTGATATTCGGGAGGGGCCAGTAGTTTGAAGGGTGACAACAACACTCACGGTGGTCTACTAAGGCACTTTGGTTTGCTCTTCTTTTCCACTATTATAATCATAGTCTCTTTGTTGGGAACTGCACAAATTAATGGTAGAGAATACAACTTTACAATAACTTGATGATTGCACGCAGGCAAATATGTATGATACAGGGGCATAGCTATCAGAGACTTAGGGGGCAATTTATGCCCCCCCCCCCGGGGCAATTTATGCCCCCCCCCCCCCCCAGGGGCAATTTATGCCCCCCTAGGTGCCCCCTGCCTAAAAATCATGCCTCCAAGGAAAAACAATTGAGAATAAAAATCAACAAAATCATATCATTCTAATTTCAGGCATCAAACAATGTTGGAAGACTTGTGTATGCTTCTAAGGTGAAAACCTTTGACAAATTTGTGCCCCATCATGTCTGAAATGTTTGTTTGTTCCTACCTTGGGTCTCCCCTCCACAAAGTACTTGAGCCTCTTTCCACCGATCACCAGTTCAGGGCCGAGGAGTGGCACCAAGTCTGCCAGGGCTCTTAGGCTTTCAGCAACCAAGTGAGCATGCTGGTCCTTCAGACCCAACAGCACCTGTGAATGGAGTACAGATAAACACGGTATAACAAACACAATTAAGTATTTAATGTCAGTTAATTCTCCTCAAAGAATTACATAATGTTGACATTTATCACCAGCTCTGGTCCAAGGAGTGGCACCAAGTCTGCCAGGGCTCTAAGGCTATCGGCAACCAAGTGGGCATGCTGGTCCTTCAGACCCAACAGCAGCTGTGAATGGAATACAGATAAACATGGTATAACAAACACAATCAAGTATTCAATGACATGGATATCTCCACAATGGATTACATAATGTTGCCACCGATCACCAGCTCTGGTCCAAGGAGTGGCACCAAGTCTGCCAGGGCTCTAAGGCTATCGGCAACGAAGTGGGCATGCTCGTCCTTTAGACCCAACAGCAACTGTGAATGGAATACAGATACAAATGGTATAACAAACACAATTAAGTATTTAATGACATTGATATCTCCACAAAGGATTACATAATGTTGCCATACACAGGTTTGACTGCAGTTTCATACTAACCTGTGGAAGAATAGACTGCTTGAGTGTGTTCTCGTCAAAGAGGTCCACAAACCCGGAAAAGTACTGCAGCAGCAGACTGCGGATGTGCATCTCGCGCGACGGGAAGACCTGCGTCAGGAGCGGGATCATGTGACGCTGGAACATGTCCAGGGGCAGGATGGGATTGATCCGGTCCGACAGAAACTCTGGGTTCTTCTTGGACTCTGTACAGTGAGAGGGGACGCAGCAAAATACATGTTCTAGAACAGGGTTCTTGATGTAGAGACCAGTCTCCACAGGGGCTATTTTAAAAATTTTGTTTATGTCTTTCAAATGAGGCCAGATTTTGTTATTACAGAAAAGGGGACAAATCCAAGAATCTAAAAAAATGGAAGAGCTTGTTGAAAACATTCAATACTAGATGGATCTTCGACTGCGCGCAGTCGAAAATTATGCCTCTGCTATCAAGCAATTTTTATATCCAGCCAAAATTAACATGCACTGAATTAATACTGTAAACTCAATTTTTATGGTAATTCATCAACCAGATCTTGAGATATCACAATTACGAGCTATTTTGGCATATATATACATGTATAATGAGTCCTGTGACTTTGACCTTTGACCTCATGACCCCAAGATTGTAGCGCTACATTGGCTCCATAAGATACATTCAGGTACCAAGTGTGATTGAAATCTAACATTCATTTCTTGAGTTTTCAAAATTACAAGCTATTTCGCATCTATGAATTCTGTGACCTTGAACTTTGACCTCATGACCCCAAAATCGCACGGCTTCACTGGCTTCGTAAGATACATTCACATACCAATTTTGATTGAAATTTGACATTCGGTTCTTGAGATTTTGCCATTACAAGCTATTTTTGCATATATATTGCGCCCTGTGACCTTTGACCTCATGGCCCCCAAAATCTAATCAGATCATTGTCACCCCAATATGTACACTCATACCAAGTTTGAAATTGATCCGTCAACTGGTTCTTTAGATATCGCGAGAACGAAAACGGGACGTACGGACGGACGGACGGACAACCCGAAAACATAATGCCTCCGGCCACTTCGTTGGCGGAGGCATAAAAATAGAATTAAGTATACAAGGGTAGTGATAAAAACTTTTTGTGACATCTCAGACTTCTTTTAATATGCCCTACACTGTGAAAATTACAGATAATGATTCTACATCAACAGATTGATTGTGCAATACAAAATAACTATTTGTCAGTTCCTGTTTTTGAACTGTTATTAAACCATGTGAATCAAAATTAGCCAAGATTACAAGAAATTTTTGGAAAACAGAAAAAAAAGCACTGGCTCCAATAAAATAATGAACTCAAACTATTGTTCTGACCTCTCCGAGGAGTGAGCAGATGTGGGAAGAGCATGGACACTGCGATGGGTTCGACCATAACAAAGCTGGTAAGTAGGGGCTGGATCAGCCTGGAGGCTACTAGCTGGGCTGGCAGGCGGTAGAGGTGGGCTGCCAAACCCTCAAAGAATACAGTCTTCTCTATCTCACTCTTCAACACCAGCTTGTGCAGGAAACTCATGATGTCTAGAAAGTCATTCCTGCGAATTGCAACAGTATTCATGATAAATGAAACGTTAGAAAATACTAATTTATTATCATGATAATTGGTTATCTATATATCCACTAGCTCAGCTGGCAGGCGGTAGAGATGGGCTGCCAATCCCTCAAAAACACCTCTATCTTACTCTTCGACATCAGCTTGTGCAGGAAACTTATGATGTCAAGAAAATCACTCCAGCGAATTGCAACAGTATTCATGATAAATGAAATGGTTAGAATGAAAATACTCATTAAAATGATAATTGGTAAATATCTCTATATCAACTAGCCCAGGTGGTAGCAGGTAGAGGTGGGCTGCTCTATCTCACCCTTCAACACCAGCTTGTGCAGGAAACTCATGATGTTAAGTAAGTTGTTTCTGAGGATGTCAACAATAATCTTGTAAATAATTATAATAATTAGTGGTTTCTCAGAGGCATTCAAGTAATATTATAGTTTGGAGCTTTATAATTGTCATTTAGTAATCTTTTTTTCTTTTACGTGTTTGAATAAAATAATATACAAACGTAATGTCACTAAATAATCATCTGCAATGGATGATATTCCATTTATAATACAAATGATGATGAAAATCATTACTATATGAAAAATGACAATTACAAGCGCTATTATACAGTCAATTATAATCAAATAATACATTATATGATACTACTAATGTTTCATGCAATCAAACATTCAAATCTTTTTACCTGAAAATTTCATTTGGCAGAAGGGTCTTCATCTTTGGTCTCTTCTTTGGCTCCGGGTTTAGGAACTGCTCTTCTATTTTAGTAGAGAATGTTGAGCTTATACTTCCTGCAGGGTGAAAAATAAGACGATCCATTGACATATTTTCAAAATCATAATTTCTCGTAAAAAAAAAGGCAACTCTTCGAGGAGATCAGATAATCATGAAATGAGCTTAGAGGGATCTAGTAACTTTGTTGACATGTTCAAAAACTGATGAAGGGATGATACAATGTGTATTTCTATGATCTGATATGTCTACTGAGTGATGTTGGCAATATCCCATGGTAAATGAATGTCACATGACTGGTTGATAAGTGGAAATTTATACAAAGTGATATTTGCTTTTACTCATTACACTATCTTTGTACACAGTTGGAGACTTTCAAATCAGAACACTTCAAACATAATTATCTTTATCAGGAAAGATGCATTCAGAAAACAAAACCTGTTCCAAGGTGTTCTGTTAGTTTTTCACTCCTTTCTCTTTCTCATCAGGGGGGTGTTTCACAAAGATCCGAAGTTGATCTTAGCACTAAGATGGTCTGAAATATTATGGAAAGCCATTAGTGTCTTGAAACATTTTTATAAAAGTTACCCATGATAATTAGAAAATATATATGATTTGAATCAACATTTTATGCATTTCAACATAACTTTTATAAAACTGTTTCAAGACACTAATGGCTTTCCATAATATTTAAGACCATCTTAGTGCTAAGATCAACTTAGGATCTTTGTGAAACACCCCCCTGGTAGGACATTACTCTCTCTTACTAGAGTTTCTTTTTCTTCAAAAAATTATTTGAAAGCACTTACCCACATCTCCAAGAATACCAACGCTGTATGCATCCCTGGCATGCGCCATAATGGAGCCTATGGACTTCTTCATTCCCTTTTCTTTTAATGTAGTAGAAAAGCACATTAATTATATCTACCTTTAAACACAATATATTTTTTGTAATGACATTTGAAAACACTTACCCAGATCACCGGGATATTCCAATAGGGTTAGAGCCAGAATGCCCTATACTGGGGCCTATGGACGTCCTCGCTCCCTTTTCTTTTCAGGTAGTAGAAAATCACTTTAGTCTCTAATCTTACAATCTTAAATGACACTTGAAAGCACTTACCCAGATCTCCAAGATATTCCAGTAGGGTTAGAGCCAGAATGCCAAAGCCATATGCATCCCTGGCATGCCCTATACTGGGGCCTATGGACGTCTTCACTCCTTCTTCTTTCTCCTCCGGTGGTATGGCCTGGGCGTTCCTTAGTGGTCGACTTTGATTCAAGAACTGAAAATGAGGCGACATCAAAGAAATGCTGATTAAATGTGATTCAAGTTTTAAAGAAGAGTTTGTGTGTACGCTTGATTGTGCATTGATACTGAAATCAAATTAGTAAGTAAAAATAAATGAAAATATTTGTAATGTTTGCAAGACACGTTCCCATTTCCTACTAGCACATTACAACGAAAGGCAAAGGGTTTCAAAAGCTTGGAATTTTCCCTTTCATTGCCCAGTGATCACTTTTTGAATTATGAATTTGACCTTGGTTTCATGAAACCTTTTCCCTACAAGATTATGCAATTCCCATAGAGTTTATGCACGACCAACAAGGTTCGTGTAGGTGATGGGTTAAGAGGAAAAAAATGAAAATAACAAAAATCAATACATCACCAACCTCTAACGTTGCATCTTCAAATTTGCATAGATGCTCCATACCGCCAAGTCTCCAGCCCCCATCACTACTGCTCACATAGATAGATGACATGCACACATTGTTGTGGGATACTTCTCCCTGCAATTACATGAAGAAAGGGAGAAATAAATTAGAGTGAAATTACCCCATTCTCTAGACAAGTTTACAAGTATAGATTAATCCTTGTTCATCTACAATTAATATAGGAGTTTTGTAAGTCAAGTGTCTTTGTAATTCATTCAACACTTGTCTATTGCATTGGGTGCAGTGATGGAAACAAAATCTACAGATCTAAATGTATGAGTTATTGTGACTTGTATCATACAGTACACTCAAGGGGTTAATTCTTAACATGCCTAATATTTGTTTGCTCAATTTCAGAGCCCTTTTCTTCAGCTTATGAATAGCTTTTCAAATTGTTTATTCCCTCCCCTATCACACACCTATGCCCTCAATCCCACCTAAAAATAGATTAAAAGAATTATCAAAGAAAGTAATAAGAATATAAATAATAAAATATCAAATAATAGTTACCGTATTTGATACGGTGTAGCATTCATGTGAGTATAGCAAGGGGTTGCAATACCGAACGGGTTGTATTACCGTACATGCAAATTCCAATAGGAAAAACGTTCGAATTTTGAAAGTTGAATTTGAAAGTCGGCATTAACGGAGGATAATAAATGGATGTTTAGCAAACATTTTCCACCATTTCCCGAAGAAAATAAGCACCCTGAGGCGTTATACGCGCGTTTTGCCGCGCATCAGTGGCAGCGCGCATGTCAATGACATTCCCATGCAAAACATTCACGTTTGGTGCGTCCGGTTAATACAACCCGGTTTGTGCGCTACCAAAAATTCTGCTTTCTTGAAAGGGTGCCGTAAAAGTTCAATTTGCGTAAGTTTGCCGCTTTTTTCTACGAAATAAGTTATCAATTCTTTATCTTGAGAATATATAGATCACTTATTTGTGTTTTATTCATATCTCTGTTCTTCATGTTGATCGTTTTCATGGCGTAAAGAAATGGTATCCGGTAATAGGACCCAATACCATACCATAGCTCACCCTATCGTGCAGAAACGAGAGAGCCTCCACAAGGTTGTGCATGCCAGCACAGATCTCCTCCGGACTCAGCATGTCGATTACGAGCTCCAGAGGCTTAACCTGTTCGGTCATCAGGTACGTGCTGTCCACGTTGTTGCACGACGCAAAGAACTTCAGGATTGTCGGGTGACGCAACACCTTCAGTTGCTGCAAAAGTATCAAAGTAATGAAAAACAGAATTGTTACAATTTCCATATTATTACAACAATAAAAAACATTACTCTTTTGCAGGATCTTATGTACATCATCATGGTCAAGTGGTTTCAACTGTTCAGTCATCAGGTACGTACATACCACGTTGCAAGTAACACAAATGACTTCAGCAGTTCAGGATGGTTGGGTGCCGCAACACTTAGTTTCAGTTGCTGCAAAAGTATTTAGTATCTCGACATACAAGTAATTTTTAGAGAAATTACAAAATATCTTTAGAAACTATGCTTTTTTTTCCCAAACTATCTTGATTTTGATGCAACACACAATTTGACATCACCATTGGCATTGGCATTAGGCATTAGTTGCACTGCACCGATCCACCAATAATCAATGATAATAATATTTTAAAAACAATATATGGTAATAAGATCCATTCACAATTTATTTAACAAGCTGTTTGGTAGTATTGCCATTGGCATTGCTTTGGCCTTGCCTGGCCTGGCTTGGCACGGCATTTCATATTTGAGCAGCACATATTTTGTATTAGTATTACTTAGCTTTCAGTTTTAAGATGTCGAGACTTTTTTCATTTGTCTTTATCGGTCCGTCTTTATTATTCAAAATATAAGCACTATCTTCACATGTCATCATGCTATTTACCTTTGCTGCATGTTGATAAAGTTTGGTTCGTTTCAGATCTTGATCATCATGATCATGTTTGTGGATAAAGACAGACACCCTCGATCCATCGGCCCGCTTTCCCGGATGAATCGTCCAGTCCTGCGGTTGTGCCGAGGCTGATTCGGGCAGCGGCTCTTCTAGCGTACAGTCCGATAGTGCACTGCTTTCCACGCCCATCCTTCCCCGTCGGTTCGCCGTCTTCTCCCGCCGCAAGACTTCTTGTGCTACGTGGTCGTATGTTGAAGACGGAAGTGGTGCAAAGCGCGAAAAGTGCGGATTTCTGACTTTCACAAACAACTGCTGATTATTGTAATGGATATTTTACTGATGATTCCCATGCAATAATTACTAAGAATGATAGAAACTTGCGATTATAACTTGTTCGCCGCCTACGCGGCACGACGGCTACGAATACGATATTCCGTGGAAGTCGCCATTTATTTATTTTACCGATCTCTTTTTTTTGTGCGTTTTGCATGGCGCCCTCTCGAGGCACTGAGCATATCCGTATTATCATGTCGATATCACGATGGTTCCGTAAAACCATCCCCATTTTTTTTGTTCTTTTTGTTTGCTTGTCATGTGAAAAAGGGAAAATTACTTCGGGCAAAAGACCTCAGCGCGCCCCCCTCCCCAAGGCCCACCTCTGAACTAAAATGTTCCCCATGTGCCTTGTTATCCGACTCGACCTCTATCGATCTCCATCTAGTCGACTAGACTCGATTTCGGACTCAATATCCTCCTGTCTCGACTCGTACCCTGTCTCGACCTCGTACCCTGTACTTAATTTCAAGCTTATACATGGGATATCCCTGGTTATAATCATGGGGTAGTAGGGTCCATGGTTATATTATGTCCCGACATATTATGTACAATACTTTTCACTTTCGATATTGTAAATTTGGATTAATCCAGGATAGAGTTTACTTCCACTTTTACTTCAATTGACAATAATTCAGGCAATAAATGAAGAGCTTATTTCCAAAAGGCGCTAATCCACTTAAAAAGTTAACGATACCAGTACATTACTAAGCTACGTAGCTATCTAGAGGTTCAAATTTTATGGAATGTTTCATTTTCATATTTCCATATAGGCACGTGTACAAAGTTAAACAAAGTTGAAAAAGGCCGGAAGCGCTTTTTGGATACAAAATCATAATGTGTTCTTGAAATGGCTTACTCTAAAGGTTTTTCTAAAGGAACCCAAAGCCGTATACAGTTAAAATCATGTGGAAATGGATTGCAAAGCCTCAGAAGAAAACAAATTGAGGCAGCGAACTAAATTTGTCACACTACCTCATGGGCGTCGATTCCTTCTCTCCTGAATAATCATTTAAAAATCGTAATTTAAAGCAATATTGTCTCACAATGCCATTTAACGTTTTACGCGTTATGTTTGTTTATTGATTTTAATATATTACAAATCAATTCTCTATGGACTTATTCCTTTCTGGCCGCTACCCACTCATAATAATATTACCCTTTTATAATACTGCCTATTATGTAATTTATTTTAGTATGTATTTTTTACTTATTTGTTCTCATTCTTGACATTTTAACTGTATTCTTCCATTTTTTGTATGAGTGAAATAAATTGGAAATGAAAATGAAATGATACGTCATGTCGATAATCCTCTGATGCTGAGGCTGAGCACGGAGTGAAGCGACCATTCCAGGATGTTATAACGGGAGGGGGGGGGGGGGGGGGGGGGTGTCATAATTTAACCGAATGACAATTTAAGTCGACGTTCACGCACGGTATATACATTTACATTTCAGATTCTTAAAGCCAAATTACAGTATTGGGAAAGTTACCGAAAGTATCTCTTTTGACCAAACTAATTAATCAGTATTGTTGGATAAGAGTATTTAAAAAAGTCTTGTGTGGAAAAATCCGAACTGTAGAATCGTTACATGGAGAAAAATCAGTTGTAACATTTTATGCATGTCGCTGCAGTATTAGGCATACATTCACCGCCAGTATTTGGCCAGTCTTCGCTAGCCACATCATACGCTCGTTTGCATGTGACAGCTTTTGCCACAATGTTTTGCGTGTATAATATATAGCGAGCAAGCGGTTTAATTTAATCTGTGTCAAAGATCGTTTTATTTCGAACCTTTTACTGCTCAATTAGTCAATATCAAAGCAATTTTTGTCCAAATCTTTACATTAACATCTAAGTTCTGATATTCGTTCATATATGGTAAGGTGATGCCTAAGCATATTTTCCATTTTGTGTGTGTGGGGCGTTTCCCATACTGTTATTCCAAAACAAATTATTATTGGACACAATAGATAATTCTATTTATAGCTAAGCCCCGGAAGATTTTCGATTCGGGCAGTTTCGCATTCTCAAGATATGGTTTAAAAGAATATTGTATCAACTTTCACAAAATGAATGAGAGAGGGCAATATACATACAAATTTGTTTTTATAGTGTTTGTATTTATTTTTAAGTCCCAAATATAAATTAACTGCAACATCAGATTTATTACGAACAAATCATAAAATCGGCTCTCTGAGTATTCAATGAAAGTTTGTTACTTTAAAAACAATTATGAACAATAGTTAAAATCAAAATAATCAACACATTTCTAGACATGTAATCAACGTATATTCTTCACAATATATGGATAAAATCACATAAGAAACGCACGAACAAATAGCAAACATGCTAATTGGGGTTAGCCCAAATGGAAGTTAGAATAAGTTGTAATAATTATATAAACATAATTTATAAATAATCACAAATTTCATGATACAAACTTATTAACACAATCATTTCGTAAATTTGATTTACTTTTTCTTTAAAATAAATAAATAAACTTCAACTTCAAGACGTTATAATATGTTATCTCCAGGAGATAGCCTACTTGAAGTTGAAGTATATAATCTTCTGGTGGTAATATAGGCATATATCGTATTAGAACAGTGTTATTTATTTATTCTGGTGTTTGTTCATTTATCAGTAAGCGCATGACAAAAAATTGTATCAGTCCTGTATATCTCTAGCACCTGGACATTTTAACAAGTCCAATATTTGTTTTTGTTGTATTATTGGTTTGCCACTTTGGCAACTTTGGTAAATTGTTTGTATTAGCAATTTAGCATTATAAACAAACTCCCACAAAGTGTAGTCCAAGCCCCCTCACTCCTAAGTTTTAAGAAACAGCTATCCAACTTGGGTTTTTTAAATTGGCTCAAAAGGGCACCCTAAACCCTGCCACGCTAAACTATCTATACTCTCATGATGAAGATGGTGAGGTGTGGCCTTCAAGGTATGTTAAAGATATGTAAAGATAATTAGCTAATTTGCATGTTTCTGAAATAAGGTCAGATGTTATGATTCTATCTAGGAATAGTATAAAGGTGATTAAAACCATTATTCTATCGTGTATGTGGGGGTGAGGAATCCATTTCCTGTACAAATTTGCATGCGCCATATAAAATTATGGGCAACATCCCGAAATCCAAGATGGCTGTCCCTTATTTGCATATTATCGATTTTCAGGTGCTACAGGCTCTATTAAGCAATAATTGCGTAGTTTTATTTTACAATCATGTTCTAGCATTTACGATATTTCAGCTGGGTTGCCATCTTGGCAACTGTTTTTATTGCATATAATTAGCATATAAGTATGTTATAATTTACCTAATTTGCACATTCCCAGCAATCGAGTAAAATCGCGTAAATTATAGTGTGTACCCGGAAGGTTAAATTACGAGTAATATCACTTGTTTAGGTTTTGGAGGGCTACAAAACAATATACTTAATTCGACGTATATCACCATGGCAAACCACATAAAGCCAAGATGGCCGCATACGGCTTTGTAAAGGATAACATGTCATGCATGTCATTCCGCATTTATTTGATAAAAGTATGATTTTTTTTTTACTGTAACAAACTAAATTGTGATTCAACATAGTGCGATTATGGATACAAAATTAGACCACATGCATTCAAAACAATACATTATTATGCCTATATAACATAATGTTCAAGGCACACAATTTCTTCTCCACAAGATGTATATTGGCAATGTGGTACTAAATTGAATGTTATACATCACCAGCTTTAATAGTGTCACAAACCTACATAAATACAGGCTACTGTTCTAGAACAATATGCCTCTATTACCATCACTACCATCGTCACAAATACCAAACTACCAGCACAAATCTTCTCACAAAAATAATGTGGTACTAAATTTAATGTTATACATCACCAGCTTTGTGTCAAAATCAGTAGAAATACATGCTACTGTTCTAGTACAATATGCCTTTATTACCATTGTCACCAATACCAAACCACCGGCACAAATCTGTTCATACTGTAGTTTGGCAATGTGATACTAAATTAAATTGTATACATCACCAGCAGTTTGGTGTAAAAACCAATAGAAATTATACTCGTCTAATACAATATGCGTCTATTACCTCCACTATACCATCGTCACCACCGTTAGAACACAGTGTGCGGCAGTGTGAATACATACACTGCGTTTCGAAATGTGGACCCACTGTATAATGGTACAGTGAGCACACTGTATAATATTCTGTTAGATTCGAGCGTTTTCACAGTGTGAACACCCACTCACACCGTGAACACAAGTCACTGAATACTGTTAGCACACTGTCACCACAGTGTGGACTTGCCTGCGTTCACAGTGTGCAACATAGTGTGTTCAAATTGTGTAATACAGAAATTTCAGTGTGCTCATAGTGTGTACACAGTGTGTTCACAGTGTGCTCATATTGTGTTCACAGTGTGCTCAAAGTGTGTTCACAGTGTAATGTGTGTTCACATTGTTATTAAAAGCACTCAAATTTAACATAGTGTGTTCACACCGTGGTCCACACCGTGAAACACAGTGTGTTCGCACTGTGCTCTCACCGTGGCACACTGTGTTTCTTCTGGTAGGACGGGTATACAGGCCATATTCGTCATAATCACGGTCGTCATCGTAGTAACTTTCTCGTAATTTTCGTCATTATCGTTGATATCGTAACCATCGTCACCACATATTATATACGTCATCACGACCACCACTTCCACTACCTTCGTGGTTACCACCACCACCACTATCATCAACACGACACGACGAATACTACTTTCACCACCATGCATAATCACCAACAACATTATACCATCACCACCACCATGACCACTGCCAACAATAGCAACACATCGTGGATCACCACAAGCATCGCCACAACCATCACCACCACCACCACAACCCCTACCACCACCACCACCACCACCACCACCACCACCACCGCCACAACCACCACCACCACCACCACCACCACCCCCACCACCACCACCCCCACCACCACCACCACCACCACCACCACCACCACAACCATCACAATTCACCACCACAACAACCTTCAGCAATTATGATACTATTTACTAACTTCTTTGTGAAAATGAAATTGGTCCATCGAGTCATGCATGAGTGAGCACACATCAAAGGAAAGATTGGCACTTTGTGTGCTCACTCATGCGTGACTCAATTGACCAACTTCATTTTCACTCAGAAGTTAGTCACAAAGTATAGGAACAATCCTGCCGAGTTATTATGCTCAAAACAAGTTTGTCAAAAAGTGACGCCATTTTGATTAGGGGACTCAGTTTTTTTGTTGTGTTTATGAATCATGCACGCTTTTGTAATACACACAACAACAAAAGTAAGTCCCCTTAATCAAAATGGCGTTACTTTTTGACAAAAATGTTTTGAGCAAAATAACTCGGCAGGATTGTTGCTACACTTTGTGACTAACTTCTGAGTGAAAATGAAGTTGGTCCATTGAGTCACGCATGAGTGAGCACACAAAGTGCCAATCTTTCCTTTGATGTGTGCTCACTCATGCATGACTCGATGGACCAATTTCATTTTCACACAGAAGTTAGTCAATAAGTGTAGAAACAATCCTGCCAAGTTATTTTGCTCAAAACATTTTTGTTAAAAAGTTATGTTAATCTAATCAGGAGGAGAGTTACTTTTTTGTTGAGTTTATCCCAACAATACTGATCAATTAAACTCAACACAAAAATAAGTCCCCCTTAATCAAATAACATAACTTTTTAACGAAAAGACTTTGAGCAAAATAACTCGGCAGGATTGTTCCTACATTTATTGACTAACTTATGTGTGAAAATGAAATTGGCCCGTCTAGTCATGGATGAGTGACCACACATCAAAGGCAGAATTTTCACTTTTTGACTCTTGTGACTTTTGAAAAGTGACATTTTTCCTTTAATGTGTGCTCACTCATGCATGGCATGGCGGATCAAATTCATTTTCACAGAGACGTTAGACAATCATTTTAGAAACATTCCTGCCAAGTTATGTTGCTCAAACCCAATTCGTTAAAAAGTTACGCCATTTTGCTTAGGGGGGGGGGAGTTACTTTTGTTGTTGTGTTTATATAGTATATCATTCCAATGAAAATACTGCTGGCATGTCGTAGTCGAAGAGTATAAAATCCTCCTCGTACGCTTTGTAAATCTTATGCAACAAGTCGAGGGGAACCTTGGAGAAGTACTCTCTCACTTGTTTGTCGCCATTGATATTGACCCGTGCTCCCCTCCCCAGCTCGGTGACGTTCCATATCCCAAAGGTCTTTGTCAAGTAGGCATAGTCGTCGAATGCGTCTTCGATTTTGGCGATGATGTCGAACTCGACCTCGCAAGGCCCGTTCATGTCAAAGATTTTGCGCCAGTGTCGGTTAAACCTGTTTTCGTCCGATTCCGCAATGTAGGAGATGAACTCAACAAATGTAGGTCTATCTCTCATCATGATGTCGCTCGTTCGGTTATCGATATTCGTCTCGTTGTCATGTATCCGATACTTTTTTATAATACGTTGGGCAAGCCCTTCATAATACGAGTGAAAATGGGTTATGAACTTATCGTTGTAGACCGACACGAGCCTCGCTAGCGGGTTCCGCACGATCAGGAATTTCTTGTAGCGCTCTAAACAGGCAGTCATATTGTTCTTATCCTTGAATTTATTAATGTACCTCATACACTTGTGGTGTTGGAAATACGTCCTCTTCTCAAGTGGGTGATGCTCGCACCTTTCCAGGTCCAAGACGAATGACTTAGTCCAACACTTCGAATTCACCTTGTAAACGATGCTGTAGATGAGCTTGTAATTGTGACTGGCAACCAGCTGATCCATTAGCGATGGCTTCAGTATCATTTGCGCGGGACTCATCGGCGTCTTATGGTACAGTTCTCGACAGAGCTTTCTCAACCTCGCCTTCCTCTTGCCTTGCGTGCTATTCATTCGGTCCCACCATTCTTCCTAGTTAAGGAGAAGAAACGAACAGTTTCAACAGAAAAACAAACATTTTATAATCTAAACTGGTATCATAAACATATAGAACGCTGAAGGAAGTGATGGGTGCGAGAGGGGCGATCAATACCCAGGTCAAAAAAACAGTTGAAAATTAGTTGCCAACTGGTACCAGTTGGATACCAGTTGGCCAACTGGTTTCAATATGGAAATTGGTACACTGGAATCAACTGGATTCAACTGGAATCAACTGGAATCAACTGGAACAACCAGTAAGAATACAGTAAGAACCCAGTACGGCTGACCAGTAAGAAAACCAGTTGAAACCAATATAAAACCATTAAGAAACCAGTAGTGGGATTAACCGGTACATGAAGACCATTTAAGGTAGTTGGTTTCAACTGGTATTTTGAATTGGTTTCAACTGATATTTCTATTGGTTTTAACTGGTCTGCTGCATCTGTCTATTTATCTTTACTGGGAACCGGGAATTGTAACTGCTACCGTTTGATGCCAGTTAAAACCAGTAAAAACCAGTTGAATTTCCAACTGGTTTCAACTGGTTTAAACTGTTTTTTCGACCTGGGTATAGAGTCTCATCAAAATAACTGTAAAACTATTTTGGTATACCCAATATCGAATAAATGTTGAAGCTCAACATTAAATTTGTATTCCAACTGGATATATTTATACATGTCAGCTGTTCCTGAACCGATTTTGAATAAACACAATTTATTTTGTCTTTAAAATCATGTGCTTTTTCAAATTTATATAGGTTTTCCCATCCATTTTAACACTTTTGTCATTCATAAATATGTACTTCAATTTCGTCCCGAGAAGTCGAGAACGTGCCAGTGCCAACTTCAATTTCGTCTATTGTCGACCAATTTCACATAAAGTCCTTTCAATTAAGTCGTTCGTCACGTATTTTCGTCGATAACAAGTCAAATTCGTCTGTCACAATTGCTGAACACATCTGTGACTGGTGAATTTGCATAGGCGCCGGAAGTGGGGGGGCAGGGGGGGCGGCCGCCCCCCCCCCCCCCCCAATCCAAAAAGTGGGGGGGGCAAAACGCGTTTTTGCCCCCCCAAAAAGCCCCCCCCCCCTCAAAAAAAAAAAGAAAAAAGAAAAGAAAAAAAGAAAGAAAGAAAAAGGAAAAGAAAAAATTAAATGTATCAGCCGATACTTGTTAATTCTAACGTTTAAAAACTAAGTTATACATCCATTTAACGTTTCGCTGCGCGCTTCGCGCGCAAACAAATCATCTCAGTTTGTTGTGTAACTTGCGTATGGTACGTCTGGGGTGGATTTTTCTGTACCGGTCCACGTAGTTCCTGTGTAGGCTGTTATTGCTCTGGCTGTTTGTGTGACGTTCACCAAATTGCACAATTTCAAGTATATCAATGCAAAATCTTCCCCGTGGGTGGGGGATACCCCCTCCCAAACCCTCCCCCTCTGGCTCTGACCCAGCCCTCGGTCGCTTCGCTCCCTCGGGACTCATGTTTGGCTGTAAGCTATGTTGTTGGATCATACATAATGTGGCATATGGTTTATGTTTTTATGCACCAAATTGCACCATTTCAAGTATATAAATGCAAAATCTTCCCCGTGGGAGGGGGATACCCCCTCCCAAACCCTCCCCCTCTAGCTCTGACCCAGCCCTCGGTCGCTTCGCTCCCTCGGGACTCATTTTTGGCTGTAAGCTATGTTGTTGGATCATACATAATGTGGCATATGGTTTATGTTTTTATACACCAAATTGCACCATTTCAAGTATATAAATGCAAAATCTTCCCCGTGGGAGGGAGATACCCCCTCCCAAACCCTCCCCATCTGGCTCTACCCCAACCCTCGGTCGCTTCGCTCCCTCGGGACTCATTTTTGGCTGTAAGCTTTGATGTTGGATCATACAAAATATGTGGCATATGGATTATGTTTTTATGCACCAGAATGCACCATTTCAAGTATATAAATGCAAAATCTTCCCCGTGGGAGGGGGATACCCCCTCCCAAACCCTCCCCCTATGGCTCTGCCCCAACCCTAGGTCGCTTCGCTCCCTCGGGACTCATTTTTGGTTGTAAGCTATGTTGTTGGATCATGTTTTTATGCACCAGATTGCACAATTTCAAGTCAAAAAATGCAAAAGCTCCCTACCGTGGGAGGGGGGACTCCGCTCAGTCACTTCGCTCCCTCGGGCTTGGTCGCTATACCCTCGCAATGTCTCACTCTCACCTCTGGCTCAAAGTTGGCAACTCTGTGAGTGGGGTTGGGCATGAGCCCCTAAACACATAAATCGTGAGCCCCCTTATGGTTTTGCCCCCCCAATCCAAAACTGCTTCCGGCGCGCCTGTGAATTTGAATTGTACTGGACGATAAGTGCGACAAATTAGATAGATTAAACGAGAACTTACCTGTTTGAAGTTTAATCCTTATTTTATAAGGAATGTAGTGGGGATATTACGTTAACAAGAGAGAGCCCGCTAGCGCGCACGTAGGTCACGTGATGTCAATCTTGGAAGCAGAAGAAGGGTTGTGACTGCTGAAACTAAGAGATTATCGAGAACTAAAAACCTGTTGATTTTATACCCTTGAAATATATCCAATGGGTGGGAGAGGAGGGACGTAATATCCCCACTACATTCCTTATAAAATAAGGATTAAACTTCAAACAGGTAAGTTCTTGTTTAATCTATCTATTTTATTACGTAATTTCGTGAGATATTACGTTAACAAGAGATTTTGAAGCTCAGCAGTCACAATCCTACTAATAAACATAGCAGATAAGTTATTCTGAATAACTCAATCCTCGAAGGACAAAATGAATAAGACTGCAGAGTAAATACCTGGACAATTGTTACTGTGACTGTCCGATGACTGCGGAAGCGAAGGATGCCGTGTTCTCCGTAGGCTTCCTGTAGTACCTTTGGAAGGTCTTTTCATTTGACCATCCTGCTTGGTCCAGGATCTGCTGCACTGGCAGGTTTGCACCACATGCGGCTGATGTAGATGCTGCCCTCGTAGAATGGGCCTTGTACACCCCCGTGTCAATTCCTGCTGCTGCCATAGTCAGCTTTATCCATCTGGCAATAGTAGCTGCTGTAACACGCTTGTGGGGTTTCTGGTAGCTAATAAACAAACCGCGTTCTTCACCGCGGATCTTGTTGGTTTCAAGAATGTACCTTTTCAGATAACGCACAGTACACAGTCTCCTGTCTGGAGCATAGGCATGCAGTTTTAGAACATAATCTGCTTTTCCTGGCCTCGATTGTTTTAGTAGTTCTTGAAACATAAAGACTACTTTATCTTCTTTCATCAACATGTAGTCCAAATTTAAGAGGTGGATAGACTGCACACGTTGTGCTGCTAACAGCGCAATCAACATACATAACTTCATAGTTAGCGTTTTCAGGTCCAATCCTGTCGCTGGTGAAAGCCTTCGTAGATGATTTAGTACAATGGCCGCGTCCCATACTTCTTTGTATCTTGGCTGCGGTGGTCTTTTATGAAAAATTCCTCTCATGAATCGGCTGATGAGTGGATGGTTTCCAATTTCAAACCTATTGTCACTAAGTACAAGAAAGGATGATAGAGCGCTACGTGCTTGGTTCACGACGCTATATCCTGCGTTTTGATCATAGAATAGTTCACTTAGGAATTCCAGCACCATGCTAACATCGGCATGGAGATGATTTATGTTCTTTCTGGAGCAGAAATCCGTCCACTTTCGGATGTAAACTGCGTATTGTCTTCTTGTTGACGGTCTCCACGAAGCAGAGATGATGCTGATAATTCTTTTGTGTAGTCCTAATTTTTCCAGGGGGTCGGACATAATCTGCAACATAAAAGATCCAAATATTGATTTAATGGGTGAGGAACATGAGTAACTGGTTGTACTAAGAGTGAGCTAGATCTTGGAATAAACATGGCCTCCCCCACTGTCATTTTCTGCAGCACTGGGAACCATGGCTGAGACGGCCAATTAGGTACGACCATGATGCCTGTTGCCTCATCATTCCTGATTTTTTGAAGGCACTTTGCTATGAGACAAAATGGAGGGAAAGCATAGAAATTGAATCTACTCCAATCAATAGTGAAGGCATCAACATTCTCTGCATCTGGGTCTGGGTACCAGGACACATATCTATCTAGCTGTTTGTTAAGCCTTGATGCAAACATGTCAATGTCTGGCAGCCCAAATCTATGAACAACACTATCAAATACATTCCTGTCAAGCATCCATTCCGTTCTATCATTAAAACGTCTGGAGCGCAAGTCTGCTTCAGTGTTTAGTTTACCCGGTAGGTGGGCGGCTGTGATCCAGATATTACGCTGGATACACCAATCCCAAATTTCTTGTGCCATACGATTACAATCGTTGGATTTGATGCCTCCCATGTTATTAATGTACGCCACAGCTGTGGTGTTGTCTAAACGAAGCAAAATGTGAGTGTCATGCAAATTGGAACATAATGCTTTTAGTCCTATACCGGCTGCCAGAGTTTCAAGGTAATTTATCCCACTGTGTTGGGCCATGCGAACTTCTTCCGCACTCCATCTACCCCCTGTAGATGAGCTAAGATCAGTTGCCCCCCAACCTGCTCCACTAGCATAAGTTCTTACTTCAACACGTGGCTTGTCTCTTGCCATGGGCGCAGTCATATATTTGATATGTGCGATCCACCATTCTAGTTCTAGTCTTGATTCAAGTGAAAGATTCATCTTTCTATCAAAATGGCCTCTATTGCACTATCCTTCTCTAAAGCCCTATAATGGAGGGGACCGTACTGGACAGCCGGAAGAGAAGCTACTAGTTTTCCTATTACCATAGCAACCGTCCGAATGGAGGGGTTTTCATTGTTGAGAAGATCCACACACACCTGAGTGATATCTTGGACTTTATCTTCTGGTAATTTCATGATCATATTCTCTGAATCTAGGATGAAGCCGAGGAACTGCAGCTCCTTTACAGGCCTCAACACTGATTTCTCTGGGTGTACTATGAAACCTAGCTTCGAGAAAAGGCTAGTTGTAGCCGTGATGGCTTCTTTTGTTTTCTTTTCATCATCTCCTATGATAATAGTATCGTCCAGATATCCTACAACGGTGTGTCCTTTTCTTCTCAGTTCTGAAAACACAGGCTTCAGCAATTTTGTGAAAAGCCTTGGTGCCGTGCTAAGTCCATTAGGCAATACCTTAAACTGCCACAATTGATTATTCCACATGAATTTTAGATATTTTCTGTGATTTGAGTTAACTGGCACCGAATAGTATGCATCTCGGAGGTCAACTGATGCCATATAACAGTTTGGGGTTAGGAGATGGATTGCTGTATGGATATTATCCATCTTGAAATGCTGGTAGTCCAGGCATTTGTTCAATTCAGAAAGATCTAGAATAATTCTAGTACCTCCATTCTTTTTGGGTCTGGAGAAAATATTTGATATGAATTCTCCTTCTTCGTGTACACTAGATTCAATGACATTTTTCTCCAAAAGATTTTGAACTTCCTTGTTTATGCTAATAAACGTTTCAGATTTGCATTTATATTGCATAGGTGGTTCATTTTGTACCGGGAGTGTAGCAAATTCAATCTCATAACCCCGAACTGCATTTAGAATCACAGGATCTGATGTTATATCACACCATTCATGATAATGAGCATTCAGTCGACCTCCGACTTTCACAACCAAAGGGTCTGATTTACTTGTAGGATTACAATCAAATGAGGTACTCACCTCTTCTGGATTAGTAGACCTGTGGTCTTCTACTTCCTCCTCTGATTGGGACCCTGGTTTTGGCCCTGTCTGGCTTGAGGGTTCTGCATCTTTGGCTGGCCCCTCGTCATACTTGTCTGAGTGTGAGGAGCTTGGTATCTGTCCCGTCCCTGGGGGCCCTGGCCTAAAAAAGGCCTGTCAGCTGTCCCACTGCGTGGGCGGTAGGACGGATTTGAGCTGGTCCATCCTGCAGCGCGGTACTGTCTTTGCTGTGCCGACGCATGTCCCTTGTAGGGATGGTAGTGCTGTTGAGATGAGTATGGTCTTGTTTTACCATATCCATATGATCCTTTCGTGACTCCAGCTGTGGCAAGTTGCTGGTCCTTCAAGTCTTTCACTTGCTTGCTCAGGTTATCTCCAAAAAGGAGTCTAGAAACAGGTGTAGACGGTTTACACAGATGTGAGTACTTGGAATTTAAGTCAGGTTTGATGAAATCTTTCCTGAGGCAGTTCAGTTCATACTGAGCGTTGCACAGAAGAGCAAGAGCATCTTGCTGGGTTTCCGAAATCGATGACGATGACAGAGTTCGGAGATAAGCATTCAGTCCTTTGGACAGTGACTTTTGGGCCCTTTGGATTTTGATATCTCTGGCCTTGGTAGTCACAGGGAGATTTTCCCAAATGGGTGGGTTCACTTTGGGAGTGTCAATAAGCTGACAATTGTCTGGCAAAGGATACTTTGATGACACTTCCTCAAAAGTCTTGGGTTCGAGCTGGTGACCAACTAGGTATGAAGTCGATTGGGCAATGTTTTCTTCAATAGGTTCGCCAACATCTTTAGGCGGAGCAAATTTGGCTGCCAGGCTGGACATCACGTGACCTACGTGCGCGCTAGCGGGCTCTCTCTTGTTAACGTAATATCTCACGAAATTACGTAATAAAATACTACATTGAATGGACTTTTTGTGAAATTGGTCGACAATAGACTAAATTGAAGTTGACTATTTAATCACAAAAGTGTTAAAATGGATAGGAAAACATATATATTACAATTAGTTTTTCATTACCTAAAAAAAAAAACTTTTTTTCTTGAAGCGCCCACTAAACCAAAACTTTACTATCCCCTAAGCTCTACCGAAAAGTGGCTACAACATAAAGACCTAGTACGTTTATAACATTGATTTAGGATAAATAAATTAGAAAATCTTGAAGGAAGTCGCATATAAAAATCATTCTCTCATTAAATTGAATTCGATAAACTAAAAATTAAATAAAGATATATTGTTGACTTACAGTGAATCTAACTTCTTCATGTGTTTCGCTCTTTGCTTCGTACCCAGGTTGCTGCTTATTACCTGATGGTGCATGGTAATTATAATAAGGAGAACAACAATTACAAAAATGATAATAAACAAATAATAGTAATAATAACAGTATTAATTGTAGCATTAATAATATTAGTAGTAGTAATAATATATAACATTATTAATAATAATAACAATATTAATAATAATAATAATAATAATAATACTACTAATAATAACAATAATAATAATAATAATAATACTAAAACGACTAATAATAATAATAACAATAAAACGACTAATAATAACAATACTATACTACTACTACTACTACTACTACTGTTGCTGCTGCTACTACTACTACTACTACTACTACTACTACTACTACTACTACTACTGCTGCTACTGCTGCTGCTGCTACTACTACTACTACTACTACTACTACTACTACTACTACTACTACTACTACTATACTACTACTACTACTTCTACTGTCTACTACTACTACTACAACTACTAATACTACTTATAATAATAATAATAATAAGTTGTGTTGAAATCAGTCAAATTTGAACCCTGACATATATGGAGCAGAAAATGCACCCTAGAACAAAAACTACACCCGGTGAAACGGGTCATTCCGTCCCACTAATTCAGTTTCCGTTTCAGTTTTTATTTCTGCATTTTCTAACAAAATAACAATCAAAACATTTCAGCAATAACTTATATAAGGCAAACAGAAAAGAAAGAGGGAAAATGCAGAAGACCGATATCGTAAGCATCTAGCTTGAATTGATTGATACAGGCTTTCGGGAAATATATGCCTTTTCGTTTTATTTGGACCACCCTGTATATATATAGTTGCAATGGATTAATAATAGTTATACAGAATCGTTTGGTCGATGTATGCATGGTCCACAACACTTACCAGAATGCCATGATATTGGTGATACTAACCTTGCAACTGGGAAACCACTATCAATCCACACACAGCGGTAAATATCAAACTAACGAAGATCAGCTTCTTGTTGGCCATGGTATTCGATCGATGTAGACCTGTTGGGATGTATAATGTAGTGTAGATGATAGTTGATTGAATGGGATGAATGAAATGAAATTTATTTACCAAACAACAATTTCGTTTACAACATATAACATAAATCACATGATAATTACAATTGATATGATATCATTGTTGGTAATGGGGGGGGGGGGGGGGGGGGGGGGGGGTGTCGTGTTGTTTTTACAGTAACATAAAGTGGCCACGACATCAAAGGGTGTGCAATTTTACTTTAAGACTTTCAGTCTTATGTATAAAACTGTCATGGAGACTCCAAATATGATAATACTTCGAATAGCGGAATCGCCAATGGGAACGCCCAAAGAATATGTCAAAATGCAATGTATAATCCAAAGGACGTGTGACGTATACATATTATAACTGCAGGCGAAATTTTGCATTTATCTGTATATTATAGACAAAATGGAATTTCTGCCTGCAAATGACGCATTTCGGCCACGACCCTGAAATTGAGAATTTTAAAGGGCGGGGCTTAGCAGGTACTGCTCTGGCTCTCTGCTATTCTGCTGCAGAATATACCTGTCCGGTGTGGGAACGCTCTGCACATGCAAAGACTATTAATCCTTTGCTTAAAGGTACACTTGAGTATTGGTACTACCCGAAATGCCCCTTGACACTAAATTGGTTGGTTTTAATTCCATTTGATAGTTCAATGAATAAAACATGTGAAATGAGAACCATTCCCTTTTGAATGGTTTCATATTGTAGTTGTAAAATAGGATTTCAAAATATTTTATTTACTGACCAGGCGATATCTTGACTTAAAAAAAAAAAGTACATAAAAAGCTTATACACTTCTTTTTAAAAAATCAAAGGAGGTTTTTAAATAGTTTTTGATGATATCTCTATTTCATCATTATTTTAACAAAACAATTTGTAAGAAAAATGGTTGAAACCAATGAGTTTTTAGAGAACGCCCTCTTGAGTTGTAACGGCTGTAAATGGGAACCTGACATGGTCTCACTTACATCCTCAAACAAAAATTACTGTTCTTGGTATCATTTTTTCTTTGTAAAATATGCCCTATATCCCGTGAACCTATTATGTTTCTTTATTATGGCAAGTACCCCGTTCCGTTTTTGGGGACCACCTTGTATTATTTACATTGTAATCATTAGTATTTTGCGGTCCTACTAATTGGTGCCAACTAGTGCCAACCAGTGCCAACTAGTGCCAACCAGTGCCAACTAGTGCCAACTAGTGCCAACTCAAACAGTGCCAACTCAAACAGTGCCAACTAGTGCCAACTCAAACAGTGCCAACTCAAACAGTGCCAACTAGTGCCAACTCAAACAGTGCCAACTCAAACAGTGCCAACTAGTGCCAACTCAAACAGTGCCAACTAGTGCCAACTCAAACAGTGCCAACTAGTGCCAACTCAAACAGTGCCAACTTAAACAGTGCCAACTAGTGCCAACAATACAAGTTCGCTGGCTGCTTAAATAATTGCGAACGCCAGGGTACCCGTGTGTTGTCCGCCCCGCTGTGCCACGGGGCTGGCCGTGCGCCGCGTCGTCGCTGGCTCGATTATGTAGTGTATGTGGTGCTATGCGGACGCCATTCACCTGTCTGATAATTATGTAGTGCAAAGTATGCGGACGCCATTCACCCGTCTGATATGTAGTGCAAAGTATGTGGACGCCAGGTTCACCCGTCTGATGGCTAGCCGGCTCAACAGTGCAGCAAGTAGTGCGAACAAGTACGAAAAGTAATAACTAGCTCCATCAGTGGCGTAGCGACGGGGGGCGGGGGCACTGTAGGGGGGGGGGGGCACGTGCCTCCAATAATGTGCAAAAACAATAGAAAACATAAGGGGACATTTTTTGAAAAAACAAAGAAAAACAAACGAACGAACAAACGAATAAACAAATACGAACGAATGAACAAACGAACAAACGAACATACGAACGATTAAACAAACAAACGAACGAACAAACGAACGAACGATTCGGAACAAACGATATATTACATTTCAGCCGTTAATGAACCGATTTTTATCAAATGAAGTTTATTCTGCCCTTGAAATTATGCTCAAACAACTATGAACGAATAAACGAACGAACCAACCAACGATTGAACAAACAAACGAACGAACGGACGAATGAATGAACGAAAAAACGAACGAACGAGTGAACAATTACTAAATAAATTAATTATTTCAATTGATTGATTAATTAATTCAGTAAGTAATTAGTGTATGAGTGAATGGAATAAAGCATTCCTTTTCATTCATACCTTTAGTTTATGCATTTTAGACTCAAAGGTACAATCAACCAATCAACTATCCGGCTCTAACCGAAATGCATCGACTGACCAGCCCTCAGATCCGGTACAGATATCAAATAGTATCCGCGGATATCACAGTACGTTCGTTGACCTTTATACTTCGTTGGTGAAGAAGATTGATGAATCGATAAAGGAAAAAAATGAATGACTGAATAAATGTAATGGACCAAGAAACAAAAAAACGAACCAATCAACCAACCAACGAACAAACAAACAAACAAACGAACGAACGAACGAACGAACGAACGAACGAACGAACGAACGAATGAACGAACGAACGAACGAACGAACGAACGAACGAACGAACGAACGAACGAACAAACAAACAAACAAACGAACGAACAGTGCAAACTAGTGCCAACTTAAACAGTGCCAACTTAAACAGTGCAAACTAGTGCCAACAGTACGTTCGTTGACCTTTATACTTCGTTGGCGAAGCTAATATGATGAATCGATGAATGAATAAATAAATGACTGAACGAATGAATGAACGAATGAATAATGAACGAATAAATGAATGAATGAATGATTGAATGAATGCATGTAATGGGCCAACCAACCAACCAACCAACCAACCAACCAACCAACCAACCAACCAACCAACCAACCAACCAACCAACCAACCAACCAACTTCGAACGAACGAACTAACGAAAGATTGAACAAACAAACGAACGAACAAACAAACAAACAAACAAACAAACAAACAAACAAACAAACAAACAAACGAACGAACTAACGAAAGATTGAGCAAACAAACGAACGAACAAATGAACGAACGAACGATTGAATGAATGAATGAATGAATATTGAATGTATGAACGAATGAATAAATTAATTTAATTAATTGATTGATTAGTTAATTAAGTAAGCAATTAGTGTATGAATTAATGGAATAAAGCAATCACTTTCATTCATACCTTTAGTTTATGCATTGTAGACTCAAAAGAACAATCAACCAATCAACAATCCGACTCTAACCGACATGCATCTACTAACCAGCCCTCAGATCCGGTACCGATATCAAATAGTATCCGCGGATATCACAGTACGTTCGTTGACCTTCATACTTCGTTGGCGAAGATAATATGATGAATCGATGAATGAATAAATAAATGACTGAACGAATGTATGAACGAATGAACGAATGAATAATGAACGAATAAATGAATGAATGATTGATTGAATGAATGACTGCAATGGGCGAACAAACAAACAAACCAACCAACCAACCAACCAACAAACGAACGAACGAACAAGCAAACAAACAAACAAACAAACAAAAAACGATTGAACAAACAAACGATCGAACAAACGAACAAACGAACGATTGAATGAATGAATGTATGAACGAATGAATGAATACATTAATTTAATTGATTGATTAGTTAGTTAAGTAAGTAATTAGTGTATGAATGAATGGAATAAAGCAATCACTTTCATTCATGCCTTTAGTTTATGCATTGTAGACTCAAAAGTACAATCAACCAATCAACTATCCGACTCTAACCGACATGCATCGACTGACCAGCCCTCAGATCCGGTACCGATATCAAATAGTATCCGTGGATATCACAGTACGTTCGTTGACCTTTATACTTCGTTGGCGAAGATAATATGATGAATCGATGAATGAATAAATAAATGACTGAACGAATGAATGAACGAATGAATAATTAACGAATAAATAAATGAATGAATGAATGAATGATTGAATGAATGAATGTAATGGGCGAACAAACAAACAAACGAACCAACCAACCAACTAACCAACCAGCCAACCTACCAACCAACCAACCAACCAACCAACGAACGAACGAACGAACGAACGAACGAACGAACGAACGAACGAACGAACGAACGAACGAACGAACGAACGAACGAACGAACGAACGAACGAACGAACGAACGAACGAACTTCGAATGAACGAACTAACGAACGATTGAACAAACAAACGAACGAACAGGCGAACGAACGAACGATTGAATGAATAAATGAATTAATGTATGAACGAATGAATGAATGAATACATTAATTTAATTGATTGATTAATTAATTAAGAAGTAATCAGTGTATGTATGATTGGAATAAAGCAATCATTTTCATTCATACCTTTAGTTTATGCATTGTAGACTCAAAAGTACAATCAACCAATCAACCATCCGGCTCGCCAGTTAACCGACATGCATCGACTGACCAGCCCTGAGATTCGGTACCAGTGCCAACAAAACCAGTGCCAACAAAACCATACCAGTGCCAACAAAAATAGTAAAAGGTTCGCTTGCTGCTTGCGCGCGGTCGCAAGGTTCACCCGTGTACCGCGCGGGGCTGGCCGTTCACCGCGTCGTCGCTGGCTAGCTCGATTATGTAGTGTATAATATGTGGTGCTAAAGTATGCGGACGCCATTCACCCGTCTGATATCCGCCGCGTCGTCGCTGGCTCAACAGTGCAGCAAGTAGTGCCAACAAGTGCGAACAAATATAATGCCAACAAAAACAGTGAAAACAGTGAAAAAATAGTAAAAGGTTCGCTTGCTGCTTGCGCGCGGTCGCAAGGTTCACCCGTGTACCGCGCGGGGCTGGCCGTTCACCGCGTCGTCGCTGGCTAGCTCGATTATGTAGTGTATATGTGGTGCTAAAGTATGCGGACGCCATTCACCCGTCTGATATCCGCCGCGTCGTCGCTGGCTCAACAGTGCAGCAAGTAGTGCCAACAAGTGCGAACAAATATAATGCCAACAAAAACAGTGCCAACAAAACCAGTGCCAAAACCAGTGCCAAGAAAACCAGTGCCAACAAAACCGGTGCCAACAAAACCAGTGTCATGATAAATAAATGAATGAACGAATAAATGAATGAATGAATGATTGAATGAATGAATGTAATTGTAATGGACGAACAAACAAACGAACGAACGAACTTCGAACGAACTAACGAACGAACGATTGAATGAATGAATGAATGAATGTATGAACGAATTAATAAATAAATAAATTTAATTGATTGATTAATTAATTAAGTAAGTACATGTATTTAGTGTATGAATGAATGGAATAAAGCAATCATTTTCATTCATACCTTTAGTTTATGCATTGTAGACTCAAAAGTACAATCAACCAATCAACTATCCGGCTCTAACCGACATGCATCGACAGACCAGCCCTCAGGTCCGGTACCGATATCAAATAGTAGCCGCGGATATCACAGTACGTTCGTTGACCTTTATAGCCTACTTCGTTGGCGAAGATAATATGATGAATCGATGACTGAATAAATAAATGACTGAACGAAGGAATAATTAACGAATAAATGAATGAATGAATTTTTGAATGAATGAATGTAATGGGCGAACAAACAAACAAACAAACCAACCAACCAACCAACCAACAAACGAACGAACGAACAAACAAACAAACAAACAAACAAACTGACGAACGAACGAACGTACGAACGAACGAACGAACGAACGAACGAACGAACGAACGAACGAACGAACGAACGAACGAACGAACGAACGAACGAACGAACGATCGATCGATCGAACGAACGAACGAACGAACGAACGAACGAACGAACGAACGAACGTATGAACAAACGAACGAACTTCGAACGAACGAACTAACGAAGGATTGAACAAACAAACGAACGAACAAGCGAACGAACGAACGATTGAATGAATGAATGAATGAAGGGGAATGAATGAATGTATGAACGAATGAATGAATGAATAAATTAATTTAATTGATTGATTAATTAATTAAGAAGTAATCAGTCAGCTTGCTGTTTGCGCCCGGTCGCAAGGTTCACCCGTGTGTTGTCCGCCCCGCCGCGGCCGCGCCGCGCGGAGCGGGCCGTGCACCGCGTCGTCGCTGGCTAGCTCGATTATGTAGTGTATGTGGTGCTAAGTATGCGGACGCCATTCACCCGTCTGATAATTATGTAGTGCAAAGTATGCGGACACCAGGTTCACCCGTCTGATACGTAGTGCAAAGTATGCGGACGCCATTCACCCGTCTGATATGTAGTGCAAAGTATGCGGACGCCTGGATTACCCGTCTGATATCCGCAAGTGCAACAAGTGCGAACGAAAATAATGCCAACAAAAACAGTGCCAACAAAACCAGTGCCAAAACCAGTGCCAAGGAAACCAGTGCCAACAAAACCGGTGCCAACAAAACCAGTGCCATGATAAATAAATGAATGAACGAATGAATAATGAACGAATAAATGAATGAATGAATGAATGCATGTAATTGTAATGGACGAACAAACGAACGAACGAACGAACGAACAAACAACTACGAACGAACAAACTTCAAATGAACTAACGAACAATTGAACAAACAAACGAATTAACAATTCAATGAATGAATGAATGAATGAATGAATGTATGAACGAACGAACGAACGAACGATTGAACAAACAAACGAACAAACAAACGAACGATTGAATGAATGAATGAATGTATGAACGAATGAATGAAACAATAAATTTATTTGATTGATGACGATCATAAATCAAGCGTTGCAATAATTTAATCTTGTGTCGCTTTTTTTGTAATATTTGAGCTCTATCGAGGATATTTCATGATTTAAACGTACGGTACAACTGAATTTGGGAGAGGGTCGAAAGTGTACTGTTGCTAAATGCATGTATCATTTTGTGAAATTGAAGGCGTTGCATCAAAAAACGACGGGATTTCTGCTCTGATTTTGCCATTTATATTAATACTTCAAGTGAAATCAAATAATAAATTTCAAGTGAAATTGATGTTATATGGCCGAATAATGAACAAAATGAAAGCTTTTGCATTTTTGGACTTGAAACTTTGCAATCTGATGCATACCTAGAAAGGAAATTATGACTTGACAACATGTACTATAATGTGGGTAAGTGCGTTATGATACTACCGACCGGAAAAGAGTTTTTATTTGTTTCATAAAGAAAAAAACAAATATGCACCCCCAAAATAATAACAGCAAAGTGACATATTATACAGTTCAACAGTGCATCAAAAGCCACATTATGTATGATACAACAACACGAAAAAAGTATTCCAGACGTAGACAAGACCAATTACCGAGGGAGCGAAGCGACCGAGAGGGGGGAGGGGTGTTCGTCCGTGCACGGTTAGGGTGTTTTTTGTAATGTTTTACTTGAAATTATGCAATACTTAGGACGGAAATTTGATTTGACATGAAGTAAAATGTGAGTTATCTTGTCTAAAGAAATACATTTTTTTCAATCACTGGTATCGAATTAGATATAAGCCATGATTGAAATTGTATTTGGGGGGGGGGGGGGGGTGGGCAAGCGCCCCCAAGCCCCCCTCCCCCACCAGTACGCCAGTGTAAGTTCATTTAAAAGAATCTGATGACATTTTACCGTTAACGTTCCTTATGGCTCAGTCACATTGACACGGCGGCCGTACGGTCTAAAATTTCTACGGCCAATTACAAAAATAGGGCCGCCGTAGAATTTCTACGGTCACATGCATTAGCAGTCACATTTGCCACGGCCGCCGCACGGCGTATCTTTAATTTGTGGAGACAGAAAATCTGCGGTTGCCGTACGGCCTTTAAAGTGATGACGCACGGTTGCCTTAGGGCGTCCCTGCGGTCGCCGTAGGTTATTTGAACAGATATCAAGGCAGACGCAAGGCGCCCGCAAGGCGACCGCAGGGGGGCCATACGGCAACCGTGCGGCCAGACTGACGCTATAACTACACCCCTATAGAGTATAGGAGTGGTAGCCATGGCTACTGCGTGTATAATTGCTTCGGCGACCGTAGAAATGAAAAAGAGTTATAACTTTTAGTTATAACTCTACGGCGACCCCTACGGCCTGTAAAATATACGGCGTAATTACGCCGTACGGGAACCCTGCGGCCACCGCAGATTTTCTGCGGCCGCCGCACGTTTCTCTCGATTTCGGGGGCGTATGGCCGCCGTACGCTCGCCGTAGAGCAAATGTGACTGTAGCATTACGCATAGTATTATTTGTTTTAAAAATTCCAGCAATAAAACGGTTTGTTCTCTTACTTTACTTAGATATTAATGATCGAATTGTTTGATATGAGGGATTTCCTAGTACATTATATGTGTATGACGCTATGGTAATAGACAATAAATATACCACTTTGTATTTTGT
>JBAMJV010000162.1:0-96346 GCA_037951105.1 Echinarachnius parma
TCACTCACTCACTCTCATATGCATGCACATACAATGCCGTTAACGGCCACGCGCAGACTACGAGCACGGGAACTTCAGGCGTAAACGTATGCGACGGTCCGCTGCAGTTCAGCTGGAAATCAACATTTGTCAAAATCCACGCACAACACGGCTTTAGAAATACAAGCGGTATGGTTGTACATTACCTAAATTACAGAACTGCATATTATCGTCTCAGAATACTCTGAATTATGCACGTACATATTATAAACATAATGATTGAAATGATTTGATAAGGGGGTATCGGCATTTTCGTCGACATTTTTAAATCTCTTTGTGCATGTATGTCTAGGTCTTAGTAACAAGCGCTTGCAATTTAAAAAATCTTGATTAAACACTCACGTCACGTTTTTGTTAACGCAACACTTCGTGTTTTACCGGGCGTGGAAAACAACGATAGTCGGCCCTACACTTCGTAAATTAGAGCCACCTATTTTACGAAACGGTGCAAAACATGAACGTGATACGTGATACGTGACACGTGACTGTTCGTTGCAAGCCAATGGTATGTGTTGATTGCACAAATGTTGAATGTTGACTCCCCGAATATGATATTTGTATTGCCCGAATTTGGCATGCTGACTCCCCGAATTTAGCAATCATGGCGATGGAAAGCGTACGAATGTGAGATGTTGATTGTCCGAATGTGGGGTGCTGATTGCCCATTACACACTAAGAAATAGGGAGTGCAATTGTGCACCCCCTAGGGGTGCACGATCTTGTCCCATATTTTGGTAGCCTAAAGGTGCACATGTGCACCCCTTAACATGGGTGTACATGAGCACCCTTGAAAAGCTGCCATATGAACACCCCAAGAGTGCACATGTCCTACCTTATAGGGTGCACGGTCTTGTCCCATATTTTGGTAGCCTAAAGGTGCACATGTGCACCCTTAAACATGGGTGTACATGAGCACACTTGAAAAGGTGCACATGAACACCCCAAGAGTGCCCATGTCTACCTTATAGGGTGCACGGTCTTGTCCCATATTTTGCACGCCTAAAGTGCACATGTGCACTCCTTAACAGGGGTGCACATGAGCACCCTTGAAAAGGGGCACATGTCACTACATACAAGGAAGTTGGGCATGCTAATAAAATAATTACCAAAGCCACGCTTCCCGTATTAAGATGGCGGACGGCTCGTTCATCTCGTCACAGCAACTTCAGGGAGTGCGCCCTCTAGTTTTCTTTAGTATATAACTCTATGTTCCCAAACCATTATCCTGATGATTTATTCATAAGCAGTGATGTACGTCAAGGGTTACTCATGCATATTCATAACTACGATTAGGGTTTGGATAAGATTTGAGGGATATGTTTAAGATAAGACCATTATGTAGCCTCTTAGTCACGCTGAGGTCTCCAAAACTAGGGGTAATGGGTTCGAATTCTCTCTTATGCCTCTTCTTTTTTTTCTTTCGCCATAATTCATGGGCACTCTTGGGGTGTTTATATGCACCTTTTCAAGGATGCTCATGTACACCCCTGTTAAGGGGTGCACATGTGCTCCTTTAGGCGTGCAAAATATGGGACAAGACCGTGCACCCTATAAGGTAGACATGGGCACTCTTGGGGTGTTCATATGCAGCTTTTCAAGGGTGCAAGATGAGACAAGATCGTGCACCCCTAGGGGTGCACAATTGCACTCCTATGTTTTAGTGTGATACAGGAGGTAAGTAAACAGATTGGGCTTTCAAGTTGCATGTGCATAATTAATTTCTCTTCATACAAAGTTAGTTTCAGTCAATCAATCAACATCTATTTGTTCTAATTACATAGTCTATCAGTGCTCTTTGATGAGCCTTGATTTCGGAATTTAATAAAAAATAAAATCTGATCTGATAACATCAGTCTAATCTTTGTTCAAGGAAACAATATGGGAATAATCAATCTGGCATTATACAAAATACAACACATATAATTTATTTCAAAAATATATCAACACCCAACATTCAAATTCATCTTAGCATTTAATAATGTGCCTATTATCATTGTAATTTGTTCAAAATTAGGAGGAAGATACGAAAAATATAAACCTATCTGCTCCGACTACGACTACACGTAGGGTCCACATTTCCACCCCATACATTGTGCACGCTCAGACGAGAAAATGTTGACGTATGCGGGACATGCACCTTTACAGGAGTACGCGGGCACGGAAGGGTTTCAGGGGGAGGATCGTACACGCCAAGTGCACGCCTAGTTCTAAGTGTGTATGAGGTTGTGAGTGCCCAAATATTATGTTGATTGCACGAATGTAAGATAGCGAGTTCCCGAAGTGTGGGATTTGTATTGCCTGGATGAGATGGCGAGTGCTTGTAGTTGTATGTGGGTTATTCATTTCCCGAATGTGATGGTGAGTGCAAGAAAGAGAGTTGTTGATTGCCCGAATGTGATTAATTTATTGCCCGAGTGAGAGATTGCGAGTGCCCGAATGTAAGATGTTGATTGCCCGAATGAGAGATGGCGAGTGCCCGAATCCCCCCCCCCCCCCCGCCTCTTACGCCTATGCTAAAATGTGTCTTGCCAGGGTTGCCATTTATAATCACGGTGGCATACATCATTAAACAACTCACGTACAGTTGTCTCAACATCAACAGGGCGCAACATTTGACTTGCAGACTGACTTTTGACGATTGCAGAGAACCCGAATATACATTTTTTGTGTGTGTGCTAAAACGCATTTCACAAGAAAAGGTAAATAATTGATTTTACTACAATGTGTCTTACCAGAAAGCTCTCTGTCCTGATGTCATAGAGTGCGCCTATCTTGGCTGCCCGGCCCAGAGCCGCTCTCGTCACATTTGTCATCCTGGAAGTCATCGTGGAATGGTGACGAGTGTCTTCACGTTCCTAGCAAATTTAAATAAACATATATGAAATTTATTAAGATTAATTTCAATCAATAAACAATGCATGATTAGCAGATTATGCCAAAATGTAAGAAGTACCGGTAAGTTATTAAAGATAATGGTGAGTATTGGTCAAACTTAACTTTAGTAACCAAAACCTGCACGATTACGGTACAAACTAATAGTTACTTCACCATGCTCGAAAAGTATGCACAATTACAAACGACAAAGTAAAACATCTGTTATCATTCAAAAATAGCCGTTACAACTCAAGTGTCAAATTAACTCTAGCGCGAAGCGATAGCGTTCTAGGTCCTAATACGGGACTGCAGTGCGCGGTACGGTAATACATGTATAGTATAGTACCGTGCATATTCATGTGTAACCGCAATCCCCGTTCGTTCGTCTTTCTAACACACGGATAGAAGTCCATGAGGCGCATAATATCACTGATTTTTTTGCGGAATGGAGGGGAAAATCATCATTTTAATCCACCCTATAGTTGGATCACATATTGGAGAGTGAATTGGTGGTAAGTACCGTATCATATGTATAGTTTTAAGCACAATTAGCGTGCACAAACATATCTATTTTCATTCTTGTATTAGGAACACCTAGAACGTTAGGGCCTCGCGCTAGCGTTCTCCAAAAAGTGATACCCGGGCGTCAATCCTTTTATATCATATTTTGAAAAGCAAATTTTACAACAATGAAAGAATTTGAAAAGGAATTATTATTATTTCCCATGTTTCTTTCGATGATCTTTCATTTGGAATTGAAATCAACCAAATCCGTTACAATTAATTTTTTTTTTTGGGGGGGGGGGCACTTTGGAAATTACCAATACTCACCATTACCTTTAAGGTAGGCGTTGTGTCCTTTTTACTATGTCATAGAACACTTCTGTCAACGACATTTGACAAGGTAAGCCCGAAAAGAAACCCATGTCATTAAAGTACATGTATATTCAATTTAATGAGTTTGATAATGTGATTGATTGATTGATTGATTGATTGATTGATTGATTAATTGATTGATCAATCGATCCCCCAAACATTGCGATATCGAATATCCACCAGGGTGGAAAAGCAGTGAGAATTGATGGAATCTACCCATAATTACAAAAGAATAGAGTGGACCAAATGATCGCGAATGGTTGGCCTCTTTCTTCACCTGTTTCCATTCATATAGAGATATTCCGAAGGTTTGAGGAAAACTTAAGTAATCGCATTCCTCAAACCTGGGAAACCATGTTAGCTACCGATGTCAATGCATGCCGAATATTTCAAGACAATTACTTTCAATTACCTACTGGGGCCTCTATCCTTCAGGTCCCAAACCCCACTAAGACTTCCTTCTCAGAAACACAACTTAAAGGTTGGCTGACAAGAAAACTACCTAAAAATTGTGTTTTACTGTATCTAAGGTAGATTGTCATGAAGATTACTAATAAAAACATCTTTTCCGCGTCGGAAAACCCAGTTAAATAAAAGAAATCAACTTTTAAATTCACTTTAGTAATCCCCGTAAAAAAATTGAGTCCGGGCGAAGAAAAATGACGTCATCTTTGTGACGTCACATGCAGGCAATCGCAGTATAGCTCGGTCATAGACGTACACGCTGAGTGCAATACTCACGTTGACAGAGAGATATTATTTCGATTTGTTTTCAATATTTGCAAACATTTGTTAAAGGGAGCGTTGAGTATTGGTATTTTCCGAAGTGCCCCCCAAAATTAATTGTAACTGATTTTGTTGATTTCAATTCCATGTGAAAGATCATTAACAAAAACATGGGAAATAATAATAATTCCCATTCAAATGTTCTCATTGTTGTGAAATTTGCTTTCAAAATATAATATCAAAGTGATTGACGTCCGGCTGTCACTTTTAGAGAATGCTAGCGCGAAGGGCTAGCGTTCTAGTTCCTCCTATGCTTATCGCGCATGTACAATGTGTGTCGCAAGCGCCGTTCACCGTTCGCCGTTCGCCGTTCGCATCGGCGGCCATCTTTCGTTCAAAATCTCTTCGGAGTCGCGCTAAAACACGGAGAGAAGTCGAGGAGTCGCATACATCACTGATTTTTAGCGGAATGGAGGTAAAAAACATAATTTTAATCCAACTGATAGTTGGATCACATATTGGAGAATGAATCGGTGGTAAGTCCCGTATCATATGTATAATTTTAAGCACAATTAGCGTGCAAAAACAATATTTAGTTTCAGTTCCGTATTAGGAGGACCTAGAACGCTAGCGCTTCGCGCTAGCGTACTCTAGAGTTAATTTCAATCTTGAGTTGTAACGGCTCTTTTTGAATGATAACAGGGGTTTTACTTTGTCGTTTGTAATTGTGTATACTTTTCGACCATGGTGGAGTTATAACTATTAGTTTGTACCGTAATGGTGCAGGTTTTGGTTACTAAAGTTAAGTTTGACCAATACTCAACTATCCCTTTAAAGTTAATATCATGGACGATCTACACTCAGATGTGTTGCTGCAAGCTGCTATAATTCATTTCTTAGGAATTTTCAGTTAAGCCTCAATTTACAAGCAAAAACGAGTTTGTTTTACAAGCAAATCATAGGCTCTGCATGTAAACCATGCACATTCCTCCGTGTTGCGGTATGCTTGTGATGTCATGATCCAGGTTGCACGTGCGCACATTCCCGCTCCTCTATAAATTACTTTGTGTAGCAGTATGGAACGCCGATGCGAAAACAAGCACAAAAGTTGCATGAAATTTACCTTTCTTGCCCAGGATTTCTTTGAAAAAAAAGAGTGTGGTATATCAATATAGGTACATATTTAAACTATAAACCTGCATCAAAGCCGGGATTTCACCATACCATTAAGGTCGGCTTCTACAGCAAACCAATAAAGATGAAGAGTATCCCACATAGAGTGGTGCTAACCTGAGCCGCCGCGTCAAAATATAGTTATGTAAACATCTGACTGTCTGAACACGGTTTCCACAAACGTGACAATACACAGTCAAAATAATCCGGATCAGCTGTGGGATCAGGGATCAGCTGTGGTTCACGTACAATAATCATTCGATCAGCTTGCATATGTTTTGTATGTTTTGTTTTTGTTCAGAGTACTGCTCACATGTATGTCCACGAGGACCTAGGGGACCTACCCAACATGCGCCTTAAATGGATCAAGTATTTTTGTTGACATGTGCAAAACGGGATAAATGGTAGATACATGATTATATTCAATTAAAGTTTATCGCAACCAGATAAAGTTGGATTGTTAACGAGAAAATTACATGAATACGATAATGTCATATCTAAAAGAACATTCAAAATGTATAAAATGGACTATCACGTCATAAAACATTCTAAATCACTTGCACGAAAGAGATATGAAGGACAGTTAGTGGTCCAGTCAGAAAACAAAGGGGAATGAGATGAATACGAAAAAGGAGAAGACGGAGGAGAGTGGAAGGAGAAGGAAAATGAAGAGAAGAACAAGACGAAGATGAAGAAGAAGAAGAGGAATAAGTCGAAGGAAAATTAAGACGAAGAATATGTCCACTGATTAATGTGTGCAGTGTTCATGTTAAATGGATGTTATATGGCCGAGTAATGAGCCAAAATGCCAATGGATATTCACTAACATATTGCACTGACTTTGTATACGCGTTTCACTATCCAGTGGATAGTTTAACATCCGGGCACTCCAATCGTAAAAATCTTTAAATGAAACGGACATTTGGAAAACCGTATCCTGTCCCATGCTTCTATATTTTGTAATAATAAACAATGTTACTAAACCCCTATATATATATGTGTACATTGAAGGAAATTCCCTTCTTAAAGGGTACCACCACCTAAAGATAATATTCTTATTAAATAAAGGTAACATCTTTAGTATTCCATTCCATCAATAAGTTCACAAAAATATGCTTCCAGAAAAAAAATATATAATTGGAAACGCATCATCATTCTAAAGCATGCGTTCATGCGGTCTGAATTACGCAGACTGCTATGTGTGCGGTGAATTGCAACGTGTGCAGAGCGAACGAATCGCACGGGAATCTATTGTTTACAAACGTGCGCGTGAATATCATTGGCGCACTCGCAAATGGTTGGCCCCGTATGGAACCAGGAAATAGCAGTGGTTCCGTAAGTGGTGGAAATGAATTGCTTTGTTTATGAATTACACTACCCTTTGCAAAATGTTGGGTATCTATTTGATATCACAAAACGGTACCAAAACATATAATAATGTGTAGTTCTTTGCCTGATGGTCCCCTTTAACAGAAGTTACTGCTCTGACCTGGCTTATCAAAGGGATAGTTGAGTTCTGGTAAGGAGAGTACAGTTTTAGTGAAACTGAATTTTAGTAACCAAAACCTGCATCATTACATTACAAACTAATAGTTATAACTAGAAAGGAACACTAAATTACAAATGACGTAGTAAAGATCATGTTATCATTCAAAAAGAGCCGTTAAAACGTAAGAGGGCGCTCTCTAAACACTCATCGGTTTCAACCATTTTGAATAAAATATTGTGCATGTGATGCTTTGTTGTAATAGTGATTAGATAGAGAAATAACCAACAACTATTTAAATACATATTTTGTAACTTTTTGAAAAGAGGAAGCATTTTTTTGAATTTTTAACGGCTGGTTCAAAATTCTCTAATAAACTCGGGGCCCCGGGTTTATTACAAATTGTTATATTTATGGATATTTCAGCCGTTTCTGAACCGATTTTGATCAAACAAAGATGATTTTATTGTTTAAATATTATGCTCTTTCAAATTTTACACTCAGATTTTCATTACCTCACAAACCACTTAAGTAGTCTAGCGCCCTCCCTACCAAAACTCAACTTTCCCTTTAACCTATACTTGACACTATACTAGTGTACAATGGGATATTTCAAGTATGGTGCTGGTGTTAAAGGGACAGTCCCTCTTTTACAAAACGTCTGAACAGTTTCCAGTTGACGGATGGGGAGGAATGTAACACACACAAAAAAATCAGCTCGAACAGCCCTGTAATTTGGATTCTACGAATGAAAAACGAATGCGTCCCTCCATCAAACTATATATCGGTCAATAAAGGAGTTTAACTGATTTAGCATAATTTAACAACAATATTGTACTTATTCTTGTAAAGGTATGTCACGGAAAAAGATCTCAAAAATGAAGAATATATAATTACATGTAGCCAGTTTAAGCGAGGTTTGGTTATTTTGCTTAGTAATCGCTTACCTATTGTTATGTATGCGCGGGTCACGTAGCTAGCGCGGGTCACATAGGGGTCACACACGCGCTGTGGCACTTCTTGGAATCAGTGAGCGAACTTTCTCGACGGGTGAATAGACGTATACCCCACAATTAACCGTTGGACGATGGTTTATTAGATTTAGGTCTATAACTCCACGACAAATAGATTTCAAGCCTTAATTTTGTCAGGCATGCTATTAAATGACATTTTCTTTCATATAAGACAATAACCTCGCAACTTTTGAAATTTGGCTTGCAAAAGAGGGGCAAAAGAGGAAATTTGCCTCTAATCTGAGTCTTAATATTGGCATTCAGATTAAGAGAAGTTTACGCATTTTCCAAAATCGATCATACCAAATCGTAATCAATCTTAGTACTGCTAATATTGAATTAACACAAGACACAAGTCATCGAAAAAAAAACACTAAATGGTGACGAAGATTCTTACATGGTCAGAAATATGACATCAAACAGAATAAAGACATACACTGACACGCATGCTTTTCAAATCATACTAGAAGTCAATACTCAAAGCACTCATTTGATCGATTCGAGTTGAGAGGATATTTCATTTAATTTAAACTAGCAAGGAGCAATTTGCGACGCTGCGCGACTTCTTGAAAAAGCGAAGATCAGCTGCAGTATTTGTACGCAGAGCGAATCGCTACACCCTATGACTTAGTCGAAAGTTACCACGGCAGTACTATGGGCAGAACAACCACAAGTCCCGTATGAGTATGCACACAGGAAAGTAAGGGGATGCCTAAGTGTTAAAGTACAATGAAACTATGGCTTCGGCTACTATTATCAATTAGAGGGTGAACAGACATTTAATTTGATACATGACTTGGCAATATTGGGCTACTGGATACCATGGAATCCTTCTGTGAACATACCAAAATGTTACGAATTGTAACGGCGGCAAAAGATGATTGGAGCCGCCAATTTCGTGTAACTACCCGACATGCTTTGCAAAATTCTGACGTATGGGCGGATGGCCAAACAAAACAAATATAAAAAACTTGTCACTGATTTGCAGACTCATCAAAGCGTCTACAAGTATTTAAACAATGGTTTGAATTGGTGTTATTGAATTGAGTTAAGTTCAGGAATGCATCAATGACCGATCACAGTGGTGTACATCCACACATACCTAACAATGGTGGCCTCCAACGTTTGCGGGAATAGTGGTGTACCCAATAGTGTTTTCACATATTTCTTCATCTTAGTCTGGGCAATGTTATGCCAAATAAACAAGCATAATACGATGTTTAAAGTAGGATAAACTCTATTCTAGAGTTGCATTAGCCTTTAAGCGCGTAAATGAAATAAGTGTATTGGAATCGATCGGTGGCCGAGCAGATTGAAACAAACGTATGGTAGCACAACGTTCATTTTTGTTCCAGTCCCCATTATAAATCAGTTAATTTTTTTGTTTTGAAAAAATATCAAAAGTATCGATTTTAATCAAAGAACAACTTCATGTATTTCGTAAACAAAAGAGTAAATTATATCAATTACACATGAAGATAAGATAAAACAAATACAAAATAAGTGCACACAAGCGGAAAAAAAAACAACTACACGGGAAGGGGAGGGGGCAGCGAAGGTTAGAGCCGGGGCAAGTGAAATATAAACATTTAAACAGGATTGTAATCTCTCTCATTCTCATCATTACACATAATTAATTGAAACTAAGCCTGGCTAGGAATCAGTCTCAGGATTGTTCATTATCCTACAACAGAAAGTTGATAACGTATAAAACATTATTCGTATTAAATGGTGACTGAATTACAAATGCATATTGACTTTTGTTGATCTGTAATAATGAATACATTACATATCTTTTTACTTGTTGATGTACATTTGGGTTATATTTGTAATATTATTTTTTTCTATTACTTTTATTCTACCTGCTAAGCAATAGCATTGCTTGTTCTTATACAATGCCCACTCACCATGAAAAGAAGGGTTTCAATAAAAACATGCAATGCTTTTGTGAACAGGTAGTCAGTTGATGGGAAGGGACATACCAATGTCTTTTGTTCATCTAGCTGACTGATGAATTGACTGGCATATGATGTCAGAAAAGTCAAAAGCTTCTGGGTGGGTTTTTGTTTAGGGGTGGAGCTTACCAGGTAGAATAAAATTAATACATGTAGAAAAAATAATGTGATGTATTCATTCTTACAGATCAACAAAAGTCAACATGCATTTGTAGCTCTGAAAGGTAGGTACCAATTTGGCAAACATTGAATAAAATAACCAGCCCTGTTGTTAGGATTATAAACTGGGCTCGACACTAGCAGTCGCCGCTTACCGGGGGCAATCAATCATTGATGTCGGACAAATATAATTTCACAATATAATTTCATGGTGCTTGCCTAGTTAGGCAACGAACCTTTTCTGTTCAACTGGGAGACAAAATGTAATTTGGTGTGAGTTAATCTCATATAAATATAATCAGAACATTTTCTATGCAGATTAAGTTACAGAATACAATACATTTGTACTTTGTACTTCCCACAAACAGTTCGTGTGGAGACCGGTTAAATAGTAAAATAGTATCGATGTAAATATTGAAGAATTAAAACATAATGTATACTACATGACCCAACGAAGAAGAATCGCATTCATAGTAGAGTGGTTAAGGGGGCGGGGATGACAGGTTTAATAGTACCTTTTTGTTGTACGTATGGATGGTAGGTTCTAAATAAACCCTCAATGTTTCTAGACAATTTCTTAGCAATTAAAGTTACATTATTTATTATGCTACTGCAAGGTAAGGTATTATCATTTGGGTTGTGTTGGTTTGATTGGGTGCTCAATGTTATATTTCGAATGAACAAAAAGGAGTGTCGTTAATAATTTGTATAGTATGTCGCAATGGTATATAATTAATCGCACGAAAGGAAATAAGTAGACAAACATATACACGAAAATCAAAACATAAATAAAATTGTAGTATATCAGTGGGGTATCTGACGGGGTCATTTCACACAAGGGGCAACAGAGGCAGCGCAAAACATAGCTATACATATAAGTTGTTTTATTAGGGGTTAGCTTTATTTTGTCAGACCCTATATACATGATGATTAACCTGCTAAGTTGTTATGATGTATCAAATGCTTTGCCGAATGAAGTACTGGCAAGATGAGGCTGTGTTATTCTGCCCTGAACGTTTAAGTGTGCATTGTATGACTTACCAAAGCAAAATGAGCTTCCGAGTCCCCTCCCCCCCCGCCCCACCCCCCCCCCCCCCAACAAAAAAAAAATGAGTAAAATGTTGAAGAGAAGAAAACTCAACACCCGGTTAATGCCTTTATCGATTTCAGTAGTATAGATTTAAAAAGTAAATAGACATCACCTGGGTATATTAGTAACCTAAAGGAATGCTAATTTGAATATCTCTACAAAAACATTTAACCTGTTTTAACAGAGACAAATTTAGTTCTATTTTACCCATTATTCAATCGTTAATATTTATATTTTTGAGAAGACCTGATGTTGCTATTAGTATCCATTTTTATTTACGTCGAAATACATTTGTTTGTATTGCATACAAACAAAGATAATGTTGAAAGAAAGTATACAGGAACATGAAACTATATTCGTTAAAATCATGTAACACCTACTAAGCTTATTTATCTTAAAATATTGCGGACGCCATTTTCATTTTAACAAGATACACTTCGTTTTTGTAATACTGATGATCCAGATGGCAATCCAGATAGCTTCTGACCTGATGATCCAGATAGCTTCTGATCATTCAGGCAATGAGAAGTAAGGGGTTTCAGGGACGAGCACCGTCTAGGGTTTTCTATAGCAGTCGGAAGAGCACCGGTCTAGCAATCCGGAGGTCTCGGGTTCGAATCCCGTTGGAATTACATTTTCGTTGCCTTCTTTTAATCACAATATATTTCTGGTCAGTTTATGTATATGTTTGAATTGGTCCAGATGTATCTCTGAATTGTTCTAACCTTCCCGTATCCTCATCATTACTTTTTAATTGTAATTTATGCAGATGATTCAAGTAATTTTTAATTTTTTTGTTAATAAAGGTGTTGCTTAACTATGAATTCATACAGAAACGTTTCCTCGCCAACATATGGTATTGTTTGTACGATGGTCACGTTTGTAAATATATATTTAAGACAAAACTCACCACGTATGATTTAAGATTTCAAGTTGTAATAGTCATGTCTTCATGGATGTGGTGATGAAGTTAGTGCGAATCCGCTTTCCCGATACGAAGTGTCGCGTTGCTTCTTAAGTTGAATAAGAATTAGCTTTTCTTATTTGGATTGACGAATGAGAGAGGCACTAGGTCTCTGACATACAACTCGGATCGGTGAAAATGCTGTTATTCGACATTGTCTTTGACACAGGGCATAGTATTATGTCCATCAAATAAAATTCATGAATTAATACTTATGATGGCGCGTGCCTTCTCTTATGTTGATACGTGTTGGATACAATACAAAGTGCTATTAATCACACCAGTCCTGCTCGTTTCTTGTTAAAGGGTAGATATTTATGTAAAATTCGCTTGGTACAAATTAAAAGAAGCAAAACCACAAGTGAGCGCTACCAAATTAAGAAAGAATATGCAAGGTCACACGGGCTTCATGTCCTTCTATTCAACAAGACCACACCTTAGTGACCAGCCAATCAAGAACTAGAATAAGGGCGTCAAAATAAGGCAAGAACGCAGCACTATGCAATGCCGCGACACCGTGCCGGCCAATCAGACCCAAGTACCAGAATGTCCAATCAAGAGCGCGGCTGGAACACGTCAACCAGACTTGACGGCGTGGATTGCGCCTTACGCTCCCACACGTAGAATGTGCAACCTTGCAAATTCGCAGCACACAAGATTAATGTCTGTTTAACCCCCCCAACAAAAAATATATATAAATAAATAAAAAAAAAACTAAAAAAAAAAAAAAAACAAAACAAAAAAACAGCAGTATCAGAAAAAGGGAGCATATGCGCCAAAACGTAGACAATGTCGATTGTTATATTTTTAAAGCAAATTAAACAGTTCTCTCAAGGCGATTATTTAATTGATTGGGGATCGAATATGAAGTGAAATTATTTATTCCTGGTGGTTTCATTAAAAATTTGAAATAGGGTATAAATATTATCATGACAATGTTCGCGAAATATTAAAATCACGGTATGTTTTCGCGAACGATAACGAATTGGTGTATAATTGAGTCATTAAAGGTGGTGTTTGTTTTTATACTTGAAATCTTGAAAAAGTGAAAAAAAAGTTATTTGTGAACGTGTATATCTGAAATGCAAAAGACAGGATGATTTTTAAAGGCCATTGTTTACCTGATTTTGCGTTAAAAAGGGGCGTAATTTTATGAAAAATATTCTTGCAAATATTCTTCATTTTCAACCTATTAAACGATCATGTGTAACGCCTTTAAACAAATGAAGTGACACCACCGACAATGTATTGATACAGATTAGATGTAATTTCCAAACTGCCGCTGATTATGGGCATCAAATTAAAACAAGAAGAGTACTGGACGGGTGAACTTTGAACATCGCGTGATTTGTGAATAACTATACTAACCACCGTCATGCAAATGAATTAATGGAATTGTGTTAGTGTGTATTTAATGACGATGCTTATTAAATGCAGATGAATAATACATGCCTGAATTTGTAGGATCTTCTCAATGCCCATGAGGAAGGAATGCTCCTCTGGAGTGGAGATGGTGCACACAAAGTTTGCTGGTTTGCAGTGTATCCTATGACCAGGGTAATGCTATTGCAAAGCGTTTGGAGATTATAGTCTACCATTACATCAGGCGTTAAATAAATCGAACATATCATTACTTATTAAAACAATAATACAAATGTTCATTACAAATCTAGGATCATACATGGTGGCCTAAAAATCAGAGCGGGCTACTTGCCAAGACACATAATGTATGGATTCAGACTATAGTGACCTATTTACAAAGACAATCATACCGAGAGAAATCATTTTAGTCCAGTAGTTTTCGTTTTAGGGTGTATTTAGTAACACCTTAGACATATTACATACAGTACGCGTAGGACTGCTTTTGGCAGTAGTATGATAATGCATAAACAGTACGCGCGTGTGTACAGATGATCAGCTTACTGAAACACAAGACAAGCCTACGTGTCATGTTTGGGGAGACGCTGACGTGAATATTTGAAGTGATATTTAAAGAATTTTTGTTTACGTTTACCTTTTTTATTTTGTTTTTTTCGACGTCAAAGACAAACAAATTGGTACATAGGTGAACGTAAATTTGTTTGTACATTTTTGTCTCGTCTTGTACGTAGAACATACACAAAACTGTTGCATTGATATACGCCAATTTGTTTTACTTTTACGTCTTTAACGTAAAAGACGAACAAAATGTTGCATAATTTCTGTTCATATTTACGTCTTTGACGAGAAAATAAAATAAAACAAAAGACCTATAATCGTTTGCGATTGCGTGTCCCACTATAGTTTTGTACAATGTTTGACTATTTTAAATTTATTCACGAATGTATACATTAAATAGTAACATGGACGACTATGTGCTGCGGTTCGATATTTACAAATAATATACAGCTAATAAAATAACAAAGACGTCATGCTATAGAATTAATTATGATTCTTATCGGACCAGGCAAGGTTCGACATCACTCATCAATCTGATACGTGCAGTGACTAGTACGGTCAGTGATTTTTCAAATACTTCACCGATGCTCTGTAAATAAATTCATTATCATACCATCCTCCCCCACCCTCACCATTTATGAAATATATTATACTTTACTAACAATAATTTACAAGGAAATGTTTTTGTCTAACTGTTTATTATTTTACATGGTCGATGATAAAAGCGTGTTTTGTGTGAAGGGTGTTTCCCAATACCACTATTTAGCTCGAAATGGATCTGGTTAGTAGTTACCATGTCAAGAGCCTCAAAGCTTACGTGGGACTTTAGCGCCTCTCATATGCCTCATTTTACTTGTATATCAATGGAAGCATTGAGTAGTTATTGGTTTTCTAATTTCCCTTTCCTCATAAACATAAAATGTATTAATTAGGTGTTCATTCAGTGCATCTATCCAGCAAATTTACTGTGCATTTATGTTTATAACTTGGTTATAATCTATCATATTCATTTACCATGATATTGTTCACACATCTCTTAGTGGACATATTATATTACAGACCAAAGTTTGTCCACATTTAATAAATTACTAAAGCAGTCTAACTGCAGGCCTTGTCTGAATTTTAATGAAATAAATATATAATGAACTTTGCTATGATAAAATGGATGCAATGTCGGTACTGTTGGTGTCAGTCGGCGAAACGGAATGTTAAAATAACATGAAATCAAGATAACATAAATAAACATCGCGTGACTAAAAAACAAACAATTCATGGTTTTATCTATTTCATTGTTATTCAGATCGTGATATGTACATACTACCTAGCGAGAATTGATATGATTTGGGGATAAATATGAACTTTGTTCGTTATTAAAAGAATGTCTTGGTAATAAACAGGGGTTTAATGACATACTTACATTAATAGCAAGCCACATAAATGATTTCAAGGAAACTATTAGCCATTACCTTAAGGCGTGTATATTATATATCAGCTTTTCACTTACCAGAAGGTGTAATTCATTATTTCCGATTTCATGGTGCGCCCAGTCGTGCCAGTGTGATAACAGTTTTGTTGTGCCTTATTTTTACATACAAAAAGTGTTTTGTTAATAGTTTAATCGCTGAAATAAATATGAATCGATTAATTTGAAGCAGGAAACAAATTATACAAAATGTCTGCACCTACTGTTTTTCACATTTAAGAAGAATTGAACTTTAAGCGGCAACATTTGTAACTTATTACAAAATGGAACATATAATATATCAGTAGAGAGTACAAATTTACCTTAAATCAAAGGTGCGTAGTTGCAACATGGACGGCATCAAGAGTTGTATTGTTAAGGAGCAAGGTTGCACCAATTACAACGATGTACATAAGGTGCAACTTTTCATTTGTCTTTATAAATTCACAAAGAAGCACCTTTAAAGGTGTTGCCACTGTGGCAAGAAAAAAGTGAAAATATTTGTTTCTTTGTGTGCCTATACCAAACAAAATCGCAAGCTGTTGATATCAATTGCTAAAGTTCGTATTAAATTTAAATCGTTTTGAATATAGCACAACAAAAACAACAACAGACAAATACTGCGATTTATAACAGACTCACTTGAGAAAAAAACGGGCAGGATTTCAGGCCACTGTAATTGTTATTATAAAGTGAATGTTAGTAATATATCTTATATCTCCATATCGTTTTATTTCATTTATCCTTTCACTTGAAATTATAACAATCTCGGTTAATTATATAACTACATCGTATTGCATGGTAAGGTGAGTTTATTTGATTCGGATGATAACATAATAACATTTTATTCCAATTATTTCAGAGTGAATTTAATGACAAATTTGTTTTAAATATCTAAAGGGGGGATCATTTTTAGTAGCACTAAATCTAGATGCTTATACATAAATGAAAATATTAATCACATATCTATCGGTATATTTGTTTAATGTAATCAGTGACATTTTGGTAAAACTGATTATGATTCTTATCCGCCTAATTTGAAGCCACTCCTGTGATACAGTGACTCGTATAGTCAGCGAACTTTCAAAGACTTCAACCATGCTCTGGAAATGAATAAATGATGCTGCCCCACCCCCTTCCCCTGTCACTCCCATAATGATCTTTCAAGAGCATTTTTGTCCAACTGTATAATTCGTTTCCATGTCGGTGATTAAAGCGTTTTTTTAGTGGGGTCCAATATTGTTATTTATCTTTAAAGGGATCTAGTAACATTGTCAAAATCCTCAAAACTTACATGGAACTCTAGCGGTTCTTACATATCCCTTATAGTATTCGTATATTAATAGAAGCATGTAAGACATTTCGGTATTCCAAATCTATCTTCCGTTATGATTAAAGTGTTCAGATTTATATTACTCTAGTGTATAATTTTAACTGTTTACAAATTGGAAAATATCACGTGCCTTATTCTCTCATTAGTCGGTGACATTCATTTACCATAAAATGTTTACACATCACTGAGTGGACATAACATATTACAGAATATTTGTAAAATTGTTCAAATTTCAACAAAGTTACTAGAGCCTTAACTGCACTAAATTGTAATGAAATATATGAAGTGAACTTTGCTAATATAAGTTGGATACGTATCGTTTGTGTCAGACGGCGAAACGGGTTTTTTAAAATAACATCACATCAAGATAACAGAAATAAACATCGCGTGATAAAAAAGACCAAAAGGTTTTATCTCCATTGCTATCCAGATAAATGATATGTACATACTACTTATCGAGAATTTATATGATTTGGGGATAACGATGGACTTTGTTCATTATTAAAGGGATATCTGGGTAATAAACAGTGGTTTATCAACTAAACTAACAAATAGTAAGACACATACATGGCTTCCAGAAAACTCATAGTCTTTACCTTTAGGTGTTCATAATTATAATGTTGCAGCTTTTTACTTACCTGAATGTGTTATACTGCCAATTTCAAAGTGCGCCCACAGTTTTTCCAGTGTGGTAACGGTTTTGCTGTGCTTATTTGTTTACTTAGCGTGTACATAAACACATTAGCAGGAAACAAATTGTACACACGTTTGCACCTATTGTTGTGTACATTTAAGAAGGATTCAACTTTCAGTGGCAAACTCGCAACTTATTCAATAATGGAAAATATAATCTTTCAGTAGAGTGTAAATATTCACCTTTAATCAAAGGTGCGTAGTTGCAAACCACGGATTTAAGAGTTGCATTGTTAAGGTGTAAGGTTGCACCAATTTCAGAGATGCACCTAAGGTACGACATTTCAGTTTTTAACTATGCACAAAGATGCACCTTTAAAAGTGTTGCCACTGTGGCAAAAAAGTTGCAAAATAATTATATAATAATATAAATATTTATAAAGCGCACTTATCTAAAAAAAAAATTACTCAAGGCGCTTGGACTACATACAAAACAAAAACATTCAACAGTATTATCTCTCTACAAAATTTAGCAAACTACTTACAAATTCTATGGATAACTTTGGGTAAATAAAAAAGCCTTCAGATGCCTCTGGAAAGTTTCCAGGCACTGAGCATTACGAATGTTAATGGGTAATTTATTCCATAGGACAGGGGCAACATGCGCGAATGCACGATCACCGTAGGCGGTTCTGATTCTAGGGACTTCAAGGATGGGCAAATAGTCCAGTCAAAATATGAAATAACCCACCACTAATTGCAACAGAAACGATTCCACTTGTATATGTTGTAGAATAGCCACCAAAACAACATACTAAAAGTTGACAAAAATTGAAGTGGTGGATAAGGGTCTAATTTGCATAAATTCAAAATGGCCGCCATACAGCCTTTTCAAGGCCATATCTCTGGATATCAAGCACTTAGAAAGTTAATTCTGGTGTCTACACCCATGTTTTCAAGGTCAAGGAACACAATTGTAACCTAATTAGCAACATTCAGGTAACCCATCATACCTAATTTGCATAAAGTTGTAAATAATTTATTCAAAATGGCCGCCACCTATCATATATAAGCCTTTATCTCAGTATGAACCCAACAGAACAATATTTATTGTATATAGAACCATGTTTCGAGGTTATGGAACAGAATGTTAGTATATTTGCAACTTTTAAGCACCCCTTTATAGCTAATTTGCATATAAATATATTCAAAATGGCCGCCATGTAGGACACTTAATCCCATATCTCGAGATATGAGACACATAAAAAGTAAATCTAAGTGTCTACACCCATGATTTCAAGGTCAATTAACACAATTGCAACCTAATTAGCAACATTCAGGCATCCCATCATGCCTAATTGGCATAAAGTTGTAAATAATTTATTCAAAATGGCCGCCCAACAGAATGATGTTTATTGTATATAAAACCATGTTTTCAGGTTATGGACAAGATTATAGTAAATTTGCAACATTTAAGCACCCCCTTATAGCTTATACTAGCTATTTGCATATAAATATATTATTTAATTATTTAAGGCAGCCATGTACGGCATATGTATATATCATTGGAAATAACACAGGTTATGAATTAATTCTGTCGTTATTTTATATACATATTGTTAATGTCAAACACATGATTGTGGCCATTTCAAGCATATTAATCATGAATACCTAATTTGCATAAATTTGAATATACATAAAACTTAACAGAACTCCTTCCTAGGTCAGTCTGTATATTAAATATTCGTCGAAATAAATGTTAAAAGAATAATTAAGAATGTTTTACATTTCATTGTTGGCTAGAAATGCTGACAAACCAATGATGATAACTCATTTGAAACTAGTGTTAGTTCATGAATGGAATGACAGGAAAATGCATCACAGAGTACACATTCAAAAGAAGAGATCAAGCCTTGGCTATGAGTGAAAAGACATCAGTGAAAACAAAAGAGGGAGCCATCCAAAGCGATCCTCAGCTACTGTTTAAGAGACTCATAACACAAGAAAATCTCCAAGAGGCGTTTGATTATGAGCTGTGTAGCTATCCTCCTGCACTTTTCGAGAACAAGTTCACACCGCGACTGGAGAACAATTGTTCACACCACGACTGGCAAACAAAGCTCAACTGGCTGATACACGTTGGAGACGTTTCATACCTCCAGGAGCATCTGTACATTCAATACATCTTAGATAGCGGAGCATTTTACTGCAGTCTGCACAGGATCATCTGGAACAAAGGCCCATCATATGATGACATGATCTGCAAGCAGTATGTCTCGTATGTGGAGAATCACTATGATAAGCCAACTGTGGTGTTTGATGGCTACATGAAGGGCCCGAGTACGAAATACGTCATCCACAGACGCTGAACTGGATTGCGCGTGTGTGTACCTGTACAAGTTTTCTGGTTCGATGGTATTCAACGGGAAGAAGGAGGACTTTCTCTCCTACATTAAAAACAAGCAGAAGTTCATCATGCTGCTTGACGGACATCTAAGACAGGTTGGGTGCCCTACAAAACATGATCCAGGAGATGGTGATATATTCATTTTCCAGACTGCTATCACCATTGCTGAGGCCGATGGAATACATACCCATACTGTTCTTGTTGCAGATGATATGAAAAGTCTGGTTATCCTTTGTTACCATGCCGAGACAACAATGCAGAACATGTTTCTTCGTCCGGAACCTCGGCACTGCGTGAAGAAGGAGCAAAGATGTTCGGACATATCACTTCTGAAATCTGCACTGGGTGCTGGGTAACAGCATTTTATGCATGCATGCTTTCCTTGGCTGTGACACGACATCCCATATTCATGGATTTGGGAAGGGAACAGCTCTGAAGCTTGTTCGCACTAACAAGATCTTCCAGGAACAAGCAGAAGTCTTTGGAGATCAAAGGAGTACAAAGGCTGATGTTATATCAGCAGGAGGGAACGCAATTGTTGGTCTATACAAAAGTTAGCCAGATGATAACCTGAACAGTCTCTGTCTTCAACGTTTTCATAAGAAGGTCAGCACCTGTAGCGTGCAACCTACTTATGCAGCTGCTTCTTTTCATAGTCAGTATGTATTCTTGTCAATGCAGCAATGGAAGGGAAATTAAATCCAGCCATTGGCCTGGGGTTGGAGTGAGCGAGATGGAGAATTAAGTCTGATTTCTTCAGACAAATCTGCAGCTCCTAGGAATCTACTGAAGCACCACAATTGGCTTATCATAGTGTCTCTCCACATATGAGACATACTGCTTGCAGATGTCATCATATGATGGACCTTTGTTCCAGATGATCCTATGCCGACTGCAGTAATGCTTCGCTATCTAAGATGTATTGAATGTACCGATGCTCCTGGAGGCATGAAACGTCTCCAAATTGTATCAGCCAGTTGAGCTTTGTTTGTCAGTCGTGATATGAACTTGTTCTCCAGTCGTGGTGTGAACTTGTTCTCGAACAGTGCAGGAGGATAGCTACACAGCTCATAATCAAACGCCTCTTGGAGATTTTCTTGTGTTATGAGTCTCTTAAACAGTAGCTGAGGATCGCTTTGGATGGCTCCCTCTTTTGTTTTCACTGATGTGTTTTCACTCATAGCCAAGGCTTGATCTCTTCTTTTGAATGTGTACTCTGTGATGCATTTTCCTGTCATTCCATTCATGAACTAACACTAGTTTCAAATGAGTTATCATAATTGTTTTTTTAGCATTTCTAGCCAACAATGAAATGTAAAACATTCTCAAACATTAAGTCAAACATTTACTTTGACGAATATTTAATATACAGACTGAGCTAGGAAGGAGTTCTGTTAAGTTTTATGTATATTCAAATTTATGCAAATTAGGTATTCATGATTAATATGCTTGAAATGGCCACAATCATGTGTTTGACATTGACAATATGTATATAGAATAACGATAGAATTAATTCATAACATGTGTTATTTCCAATGATATATACATATGCCGTACATGGCTGCCTTACAAAATATATTTATATGCAAATTAGCTATAAGGAGGGTGCTTAAATAATGTTGCAAATATACTATAATCTGGTCCATAACCTGGAAACATGGTTTTATATACAATAAACATCTTTCTGTTGGGTTCGTATACTGAGATAAAGGCTTAGATAGGATACATGGAGGCCATTTTGAATAAATGATTTACAACTTTATGCAAATTAGGCATGATGGGATGCCTGAATGTTGCTAACTAGGTTACAATTGTGTTCATTGACCTTGGAAACATGGGTGTAGACACTTAGATTTACTTTGTATGTGTCTCATATCTCGAGATATGGGATTAAGTGTCCTACATGGCGGCCATTTTGAATATATTTATATGCAAATTAGCTATAAAGGAGAGCTTAAAAGTTGCAAATGTACTAACATTCTGTTCCATAACCTGGAAACATGGTTATATATACCATTAATATTTTTATGTTGGGTTCATACTGAGATAAAGGCTAATATAGGATACATGGCGGCCATTTTGAATACATTATTTACAACTTTATGCAAATTAGGTATGATGGGTTGCCTGAATGTTGCTAATTAAGTTACAATTGTGTTCCTTGACCTTAAAAACATGGGTGTAGACACCATAATTAACTTTTTAAGTGCTTCATATCCAGAGATATGGCCTTGAAAAGGCTGTATGGCGGCCATTTTGGATTTATGCAAATTAGACCCTTATCCACCACTCCAATTTTTGTCAACTTTTAGTATGTTGTTTTGGTGGCTATTCTACAACATATACAAGTGGAATCGTTTCTGTTGCAATTAGTGGTGGGTTGACCCCCTTTTTTTCATAATTTGACTGGACTAAAACCCTTTGTTTCGTTGTGTGCCTATACCAAACGATATCACAAGCTTTTGATATCAATCGCTCAAGTTCGTCTTAAATTGTAATCGTTTTGAATATATCACAACATATATCATAACAGTCTCACTCGAAAGAATACCCGTCCGGGCAGGATTTCAGGCCACTGTAATTTTGATTATGAATTGAATTTTGGAAGTATATACTTTATCTCCATATCGTTGGCCTCAGGAGGTGAAACAGGTTTAAACCATAAATTGGTAATTGGTGTTGTCGTTTTAGAGGTAAATGAGCGCAGTTTAGCACTCTCACGATGTGGGGTAAAGAAGACTATTGTATCGATTTGTACATAATGAATGAGAGGGATCAATGTCCCTTCATTTTAAACGTAACCTTGGACCCCAGGTTTTTTCGATAATTAAAACAGATATACATGGTCATGCGTCATGACTCGCCTCCAAATAGGGTGGCGCCGTTACATTTTAGGGTTTTGTGCTACCATTTTCTTTATTATTTTCAAAACCATGAAACCTTTCTTGACAAAGTTAGTATAAACTTAAAGAGCTATGACAGTGCTACCTGTCTGCAAAGTATTATACCTCCTTCAAAAGTGGAGTTACAGCTATTTGAAGGTTGGATCAAGAGGGTGGCGCAGGAAGCGGCTCCCCTGAACAAAGTATATGGGAAAATGCCTCTCAAAGCGCAATGGTTCCTAAAACGTTACTAACTATTATAAAACTAGATGTATAGCTACAATGCAGGTATCAAATGAAAGCTTAAATATTGAACTATAATGTTTAATCATTGAAAAGTGTTTCTGATGTGTTTTTAAACTAAATAAACCCAAAAAACGAAAATTGGGGGTTGCCTGCACAAACTGTATGGGGGCTTTGAGGCACAATCTGGACTGAAACATTTTGTGATCCTTCAAAAAAAAATTCTTCACAAAAACTTGGTGTAAGACTACAAATTTGGTATCATATTAAAGCTTAATGATTAAACTGTATTATTTCTTAATGCACTTAGGCCTGCCCTCTATATTATTATCCTTTGGTGACTCTTACATAATACAAATGATTTTTTTTTTTTTTTTTCATTAAGTATGAGTGAAAAAATCTCACATAAAATAGTCACGAACCCTATTCAATATTATATTGCCGTAAAAGTCTAAGTGATTTCTGCATGAAAACATTAACATTAGTTGTCTAGAGCTACCTCAGGAAAATTCATCATGGAAAATATTGACCTCTATAACGTGAAACAAAATTTCACATGTTGTTAATGAAAACAAAATCGTATACACCTAGTGTTATTTTTAAGTGCATTTTTGGATTCATTGTGAAATTTCCTTTCAGCAAAATAAATGTACAGTTAGGATAGGATAGGGAGAGTTCTTCAGAAAATATTTGCTCTCAACTGTAACATTACTCCCGTACAAGCCCAACTTTTTTCTCGGCCGAGACCGCCTGCCAAAATGTTTCGAGACCAAGGGAATTGGTTGAAACTCTTCTCAATGGAGGGGTGGGGGGTCGCCAACTTTTTCCATAGCCGAGACCTCCTGCAAAAATGTTTCAAGACCGCGGGAATTGTTGAAAAGTCTTATCACCGGGGGAGTGGGGGTCTGTCGTAAAATTTTCGCAGCGAAGACCATTTGTTAAGATGGTCCAGACCATAAAAAAGTGGACTTGAGACCGTCAACAAGTTAAGCCTTCTGAATTGGGGGAGGGGGTGGGCGTACGCACCCAACTTGTATCACTAAAGTGACATTTATTAAAATAAAATATTATTACCTAGTCCTACATTTCAGACTTATATTTATTATATTTGATTGCGCGTTTGAGCGCAGCAGCTGCCAGGCAACTACCTAGTAGTCAAACTTATGGCAAAGCTGCATATGACCATGTCAAAGAGTCTCTCGTGAAATCTGCCCCAAATTATTTTGTTTTTTTAGGTCGAAAAGGTGATTATTCGAACTTCGATTCATATGGATTTGTTTCAGCGAATTCTTGAACCCTGAGAAACCCCAATCAATCGCAGCGCGTACATTAGATTATTGCACTTTCTCAGTGCTGCACGCGCGTCACCTTAAAATGACCTTGAGCAACACGCTGAGAGCGGCGAGACACTTGAAACTCGTCCATTGTTCAGAAACGGGGAAATCGACCAATCTGCTAACCCTAAATCATTCCCGTACGACCCACGTATTAGCATTTTCGGGGAATGCAATGAAACAAGACTATTTTGGTGGCAATTTGGTGGCTAATCCTTGGCGATATGTTGCAGAAATGTGAAAATGTTGAACAATAGCCATGTCCTGGTAACACTTGCGTTCCTATGCATTCCCGTGTGACACAAAAAGCCGATACTGCCACGTACTACCACAGACCAGCCACAAAATCAATACCGCATAGATTGGTTTCATAGCTTCGACAAAAATGCCAGAACGTTGCTCTTATTGCAAGGCTTTTTGGGGTATATGTCACTGAGACTAAATTAACAGTACTTAAATGTATTATTTTACACCTGACAAAACAACATACCTATTAAAACATCTCGAGTGAGCATCATGTATTACATTTTGGATTGTGCATTCGCTATGTTCTAAGTGAAATGGACTTCTTAAAAGTAAAACATAGTAAACGCATTTTCCTTATTTGTAGTACAGCCAGTGTTTGCATTTGTGCAGTGCTTGAATGATCATGAAGAGATAAATGATGCTCAGCTCGCAGGGTTACATCGCTTATTGCTAACAGAAAATGGGACCCAAATAATAATAATTGGAACGTGTAATTGTGGCGCCACATGTGCGGCTTGCCAATATCGCTGCATGTTTACACAATTATTTGGTGGAAGCTGCATCCCGCAACATCTACCTTCTTAGATTTATAAGAAAATTTACCAACATCGGATCTACTGTTGCTAAGTATGTTATGTCTGACAGTTGTATTGCTCATTTAAATTAGTTGTACAAACACATGACAAAAACATATGTGGTCTTTTTTGTATTAGGAATGCTTGTTTTGGGGCCCATTATAGTTAAATAACAGTATAAGATTATAAAGAAAACAAACTAATAATGAACAAAGAAATTCAAACGAAATGTTGAAACCATGGAAAACAGAACCAAACTTTTGGTTGAAATATCTGGACTGGTCAAATTCATGAATGTAGTAAGAACCCTAGCTCAATTAGCAACAATATATGCATTTGCATTAATCATGTTAGTCATTATACGGTAAATAAATTTACTTGAGAACGATATAATTACTATAGTATTCTATACACAATATGTGACACGATCACTAATGCTAAATATTGTACATGTGTACGATGTTAGCATTTAATTTTAAATGTATGTAACATATTTGAAGCGCGTATACAATGCACACTGTGAAAAAAAAGTAGTCCATTTACGTTGGGTATTTTTTTGTTGGGTAATAAATACGTTGGTTACTGTTTTGTTGGGCAATATTTGACCAATACTTAAAGAAAGTTGTACTCTGCCGCTGCCTAAATAGAGATGTCCAATTGTTAGGCAATTAATTGCCCTGCTGAGTGGTAATCTGTATACGTGCGTGCCACTGTGGAAACCAACGAGTAAATTTACGGTGGTAATACTTGTTGTTGGGTAATATATACGTTGGTAACTGTTTTGTTGGGCATTATTTGACCAATACTTAAACAAATTTTTACTCTGCCGTTGCCTAAATAGAGATGTCCAATTGTTGGGCGAGTAATTGCCCTGCTGAGTGGTAATCTGTATACGTGCGTGCCACTGTGGAAACAAACGAGTAAATTTACGGTGGTAATTTTTGTTGTTGGGTAATATATACGTTGGTAACTGTTTTGTTGGGCATTATTTGACCAATACTTAAACAAATTTTTATTCTGCCGTTGCCTAAATAGAGATGTCCAATTGTTGGGCGAGTAATTGCCCTGCTGAGTGGTAATCTGTATACGTGCGTGCCACTGTGGAAACAAACGAGTAAATTTACGGTGGTAATTTTTGTTGTTGGGTAATATATACGTTGGTAACTGTTTTGTTGTTTGGGCATTATTTGACCAATACTTAAGCAAATTTTTACTCTGCTGCTGCCAAAAAACCGATGTCCAATTGTTGGGCAAGTAATTTCCCTACTGAGTGGTAATCTGTATACGTGCGTGCCACTGTGATTTCAACAAAAAATCACAAAATATGAACAAATATTAAATTTGAAGTTAAATTCTTTCGTTATTCATGTGTCAATCGTTAGTGTTTTATGTAAGAATTATTATGACAAACTTTGCATCACATGTTAACCTTGTTATACCATTGGTTTTCTGTTGAATTTGACTTGATTTGTTTTCATAACCACTTTTTATGCATACTACACGTGTGATATATACGCTACATGCTGTGTGCGTATTATGAATTCATTCCTAACCTGGCACAGCCAGATTGCACTTAGGAAGTCTAAATAGACCAGTCGTGTGTGATTATGCCACATGATTTGGACCACATTTCTCATACGTCCGAATTGCAAACTAGTTTCAATTGGGAATACCAATTTGGAATTTTCAATTTGTAATTTTCAATTGGTAATTTCAATTGGTAATTTCAATTGGTTTTTCGTCCTGGGCAGTCAGATAATGACCATTTGTTGTTTAAAGCAACTGAAAAATGCCCAACAAATTGTATTGATTGCAGAGAGGTATCATAATAACTAAACAACTTAGTAAAATTATGTCATTTTCTGGATAATTATTATAGGTCTTGCCAAAATACTGGGTAAATTACTTTGTTAAAAAGTTGGGCATATTAATGTCCCAAAAACTTAGTTCAAAATATTACCCAACAGTTGGGCACATTAATGTCCCAACAACGTTGGTTAAAATATTGCCCAGTAGTTGTTGAGGTTGACTATACTTCCAACGTTGGGTAAAATATTGGGTAAATATACGTACTTACCCAACAGTTGGGCACATTAATGTGCCCAACAACGTTGGTTAAAGTATTGCCCGGTAGTTGTTGAGGTTGACTATACTTCCAACGTTGGGTAAAATATTGGGTAAATAGTTACCCTTTTTTCACAGTGTAGATATAGTATAACGCGCTCAATAAGGGATGTATTCTTTGTATTTTTATGTGAATTATGATAAAAAAAACAATCCACAATTCATATTGCTATAATGTTTTAATACTCTAAGTCTCCGGCAATTAAAGGTGTTACCCCTTTTAATTATGTGTTGCGTTTGTGTGACATTCTACCCAAAAGTGTGCCTCCTGTTTAAAATAAATATCAAACAAAATAATCGCAACTTAAACTTCTCTTATGTTTCTCTTATGTTAAACAATGTTTGTATATTATTGTTTTCTTTCACCTTTGATAAGACACAATTACACCTTGAAATCAAATATGTTAAAAGCTTTGCTTCTTTTTAGTAACCCCGTATTTTTCGTTATGTTACAAACAAATTATAGATTGAATAGGTAATACTTTTACGTACATTTATAAGTCTTCTGTGTTTCTTCAATTGTATTTAGTTAACGAATACAGTTGTGTTTGTTTATTTACTTGTTCAAAAATGTATAATTTGTGAAATATAGAACAAAGAATGAAATCGGTTTTGTGTTTATTTTCGTGAGTCAAGATTGACGGGTAACTTGTGATCATTACTGTAGACAAGCGCCCACCACGGGCTCGTGGTTCACTTTGAGAAAACACAAATGTTACCTTTTTTTGTGGTATGCTATACAATCGATGGGCATTTACGGTGTAGTCTGCGTGTAACCATTCTAGACCAATAGACAATTATGGTAAAGGCTAACACACACACACACACACACACACACACACACACACACACACACGCACACACACACACACACACACACACACACACACACACACACACACAAATACACACACACACAAATTAATCCAAAGAGGGGGCACGGTTGTTTACCAGACAATACGGCCTTCACATGTTTCGTCCGATTCTTACCAAATTTGGTGACTTGTCATGGCAATCTTCCTTTACACGTCATACTGATATTTACTTGTTTCTCCATTAGTCATGTTAGTAAAAATGCATTTATATAAGCCTGAGTTTGACAGCGTGAGTATAAAAGCCACTAACATGTACATCTACGATGATTGAGTCATTGTTTGTATCATTACAAAACTGATAACATTGTATTGTACAGGCAAGATGTGCATTTTCTACAATAACATACAGTCGGTCGCGCTTACTATGTTTGTATTAATATTGCAAGTGTTCCAAACTTATGTCTATGTAAACGTACCTACTGCCTGATGTATAACCATGAATTTGACATTATTTTGTCAGAATGGAGTAAGGAAGTTACATTTACAGAGCTACCAGAGGCCTAGCCCTGTTCTGTAGCGTTTACTTACTAGCTTGGTGGTCTAGGAATATTACTTCACGTGCATAATAAGAGAAGGACGGATACTATTATGTTTGTTTGACTCTTTGATTTAATGTTGTATATTTTGTACTCCGAAGCACTTTCTTTTGTTTTAATATTATCTATACTATATTGTGACTATACATGACTTGTTTGTGGATTAAATTCGACTCAAGGTTCATTTTACGCACAATCTGCTGGATTCGTGCAAGTGGACGGCCGCCATCTAGCGGCCAAATGAGAATAACTCAAAGGAAGAGAGTGATGTCCGACCGAGTCTATACTCTGTCAAAAAATGCAGACTGATATTGATAATGATCAGGCATACTTTGTTTTGTGTGTGTGAGGGGGGGGGGGGGGGTATGTTGGGGGGGGGGGGGGGGGATGTCATCCGAATTCTATATTTAATAACAATACTCCCCCTAGACTAGTCCAGTTTGGACTGTGGTGATTTTTTTTTTATCCGCTCTTGCCCGCTAGATGGCGACAAACCCCATTAATCTGTCTTACCCACTGACCTCTACTAATGGACGGGCGGCTGCACGTTGATTGGCCATTCAAAAATGAGGCCACCGCGCGCGCACGGCGGCCATATTGGGACCATCATCATGGACCGTCGATAACCCGCTGTTGATAGTGTGTAACATTCGTAAACATTTTTCAGATTAATTTTACCAATTGTTCTCGTTAGATAAAAAGTGTTGATTGTATTCTGATTAGGGATGGCACATTACATGGCATTTGGCTGTACAAATCGAAATGATAATGACATACAAAAGGCTGAAATCACGTTTCATAGACGAGTTGTTTGCAGTCATTGGGCCGCCTACAGTCCCATGTGTTATGTTTTGTGTCAGAAAAGATTATAGTTTACCTCTTATATTCCACATATATGTTAGGTTGCTACATTTATTAGAAATAGGGTACTGTACTGATAGATTTGTTTAAATATTGAAATAAAACAAGTAAAATCGATAAGAGATTTAGATACGGGCAGCCAAATAGATGACAAAAATGTGATTGCAAATTTGAAAATGTATTTTTGATATAATTGAATAAGTGATTGGGTTTTGAAAATGTATGTTTGAATTCATCAAGCCTATACTAAGGCTAGGGGTTTCTGTCGAGACAGTGACTCATTAAGTTAATTACAGCCCATAAAAAGTGAAATAATGAAAGAAGATACATTTGTGTATATATGAAATATTGGTATTATGCACTCATTTGAATTTACAAGGAATCGTGGTGAATCTTAAGGGGATACTAGTCATTGTGGAATTAATGCAATGAAATGGTTGATAGAGAAGCAGAATATGGCTTGGGGGAAAAAAGGAGATTTGTAATAAAGTAAAATAAATAATATGATTAAACAAAAGTATTATGTTAAATGGCAACACAGATGGAAGGACTTTGAATCTTCCTTGGAAAATATTCAAAATAATGTATATATATACAAAAAAAGAAACTGGACACTTGTATAAGTTGAAATATTTCATATTAATGTACAATAAAGTGTACATTATCATATATCAAATTAAGGGGAATTTAGTCCTCTACATGCAGGGTATAAATTAAAGGTGCAATCGTTCCTGCATGAAATGCAATGGTCAATTAACAATAGCAAGGTCCGTTTTCAAAAATAGCAAAAAAAATGGAGGACCACACCATTCGACTGAAATGATAGTAAGCGTTTCACTGAAAACAAGATGTGCGGGGCAATTAAATTATGACATTATTTAACTTTATTGTTATAAACAAACTCTGAAAATACAAATTTGTCAATAAAACAGGGCCAGGTTATGAGAGCTTCATCATACTGGTCTGTATTAGAGGCATGAAGCTTGTCTGTTTCATGTGTCCCCTGCAATTTTAACCATAGTTACCTAGAGAAATCTCATGTTAAAGACTGCCCAACTGTTTGACCAATGGTAACATCAGGTTTTGAAGATCTTTGGACTACGGTAGAATTCTGGAGAATAATTTATACCATTTTTCATGCTGAAATAAGGGCACAAACTGTGGTTTCGACTAATAAACCTTTGCCATGGTATTCCCCATTTTGTTACTTTTGGATGAAAATAAAACTTATAACGTTCACAATTTGTCTTCATTTATTATTTTTATTGATATGAAGATAGAAAAGGTCACATTTTTAATGAAAAATTATGCCACGTCATGAATATAGCGTTTGAGATTATGCTTATCAACATTAATATGGTTGAGTGGATGTTCCATTTTTGCTATTTTTGAAAACAGACCTTGCTGTGGTTAATTGACCGTGACAAGTCATGCATGAATTATTTCATATGGATTTCATGCCAATATTGAAGAGGGTAGTTTTATCTTTAATTTGATATACAATATCATATATTTTATCGTGAATGAGTATGAAATATTTGGTCTTATACAAGTGTCCAGTTTCTTTTTTCCGGAGTATATATAGGCCTACCATTGTAATTTGAATAATATTAACATTTTAATCTATATTGCATCGTTTACGGACGGGAAATATTGGTATGTGTATATCATGGGCATATAGAAAGATACATAATGTATTTTTTTTAACGGAGCAATTAATTTGAGTTGAAACAAAAAAGAGAAAAGAAGGAAGAAAACGAAAACAGATTGGCTCAAAATGAATGAAGAACGGCAATAATCACAAAACAGCATCAACAACAACAACGACAACATGTATCTCCAATTAATGTTAAGTATTGACTTTTATAACATCTAATAAATATAGGTTGCATATGGTCGAACTTTGAATTTCTTCAGAAGTGTTTTATAACCTCCATAATCGATCGCTGATCGATGTTCATAATGATTTAAAACAAACCATGAAGGTAACATTATGAACCATAACTCACAAAGCATGCCCTTTGAAATAGTAATCTCAGGAAGAACGCGGAAAACATGTTACTAAGTAAATTGAAAAGGAAAGAAACAAAGACTGGCTATCTTGTTATGATATTTTGATATATTACGAGGAAGACGTGCCATATGGAGTAAAGTGATGCGAGAACACATGGTACAATTAAATAAATTAATGAAAACAGCAGAAAAGTTCTTTCTTTACATGGGGAACAAAATCTTGTTAAAAACAAGGGAAAATAAGAGATAAACTAGGGGCGAGTAATAGTTATAAGATCGGGTCAATAGCGGGAATACGAGTGAATCTCTCCGGGCAACGCCGGCGCGCATATACCTTACGTTACCGTGTAAGCATCATAACAAATGGCGAATTATCATTGCTTGAGCTGTGATTCAATATGCTGGATAATTTTAATTAATCATGCTAGTATTCAATCACTAAGACTATTTACTTCACATATATGATCATATTTCATTCCTAAAGGGATATAAAAATGCCATGGTGAGCAACAACTCCGTAGCAAGTATAATGCACTACCACGTTAGTGCATGCATATATCCGCTGTTACGGGTTGATGGTCCCAACATGGCGCGCGCCCGCAGCCCGCGGCCTCAATTACTGAGCCATGACCGCCCGTCCATAAGTAGAGGTCAGTGGTCTTACCCCACTTTAGAAGGCTTGTTAAAGGGGTCCGTGACTGTAATTTGGGGTACGATTATTTTACATGGCACACATATTCTTTGGATCAAAGAGACACTCTGTATCTATGCAAATTAGGCCTAATTTCTATAATTTATGCAAATCTATTCATGAAAATGGGATATTCTATAAAAAATGGTGTTTTCATATTCCTTGGATCAAAAGGAGAATATGTATCCAAAGAGGCACACTGCATATATGCCAATTAGGCATATTTTCCATAATTTATGCAAATGTATTCATGGGAATGAGATATTCCATGAAAATGGTGTTTTTATTGAAATACTTGCGGAGAGAATAACTTTGGAAATAGATTGTCTAGAGTAAATCAAGGCAGATGGATCAATCTAGCAGATTATTTTAACCTTTCATGGCCATCTAGTCCCTCAAATCCAAGATGGCCGTTGGCAGGAATGTTAAATTCTGTATATTTTGTCTTACTTTTGAACTAATCATGGTACAAGCATGTGTGATGTGTCTATTTTAACATGTCTGAATCAATTTGGGATCCATCCTTGGAACAAACTAAGAATAATTAGCAAAAGAAGCACACTTTATAGACGTTAATTAGACAAGTTTGCATAATGTATACATTAGTACACAAATGTGATACATTATGAAATTGTAGTCTTTATGTAAATAATTGATGTTTTAACTTATGCAGTTGATGAACTAGGGTAAGTCAAAGTAAAAAAATACTTTTAGCAGGTAATTGTCAGCATTGGCAGTCATCTTGTCTCACGAATCCAATGTGGCCGCCGCAGGAATGTTAAAATTCAAGTATTTCAATGAAGACGATAATATCATAATAAATTACATTCCTTTGTCATTATACATAAATTATGCAAATAGGGCCAATTTATATAGAGATTGTGTGTCTCTTGTGACATCTCTTCTTAGTTTGTTCCAAGGATGAGTCAACAATTGGTTTTGACATCCCAGTAATGATTTTACTAGACATATCATACAGATATGGAGTTGAACAATAACACACAATATGCGATATTTAACATTGCTGCCGGTGGCCATCTTGAATTTGAGGGGTTAGACGGTCACCAAACGTTAAAATAATCTGCTAGATTGATCTACTGGCCTTGATATACCCTAGGTAATCTATTTTCAAATTGTTTCTCCTTCAAATATCTCAATAAATACAATTTTTTCATAGAATATCCCATTCCCATGAATAGATGTGCATACATTATGGAAATTAGGCCTAATTTGAATACAGTGTGTCTCTGTGGATGAATTTTCTCCTTTTGATCCAATCAATATACAAACACTATTTTCATAGAATATCCCATTTTCATGACTAAATTTGCATAAATTATGGAAATTAGGCCTAATTTGCATAGATACAGAGTGTCTCTTTGGATGAATTGGTTTCTTTTGATCCAAGGAATATGTTCGCCAAGTAAAACAATCGTACTCCAAAATGCAGTCACTGCCCATATTTGTGGCCATTAACAAGCCTACTACTTGGCTGAAGCCAAGTGGGGTAAGACAGATTAGTGGGGTTTGTCGCCTTCTAGCGGGCAAGAGCGGATACAAAAATCACCACAGTCCGAACTGGACTACCCCTAGCCTGGTATTTCGCTCCCTAGACAGAAATATCCATCTCGTTTTGGAGGGGTCCTTTAATATTATGACGTCATACTATCCCCTCCATCCAGAGATGGAATTCTAAGGTGTTCGTACTGTGACGGTGCAAACCGGCGAAAAACTAGCTGGTTCGTGGAAAGGTCAAATACGTGCCGCAGCGCGCGAGCATAGAAGACACAGGGATTCAGCACTCGCACGCGTAACGCGTACCTTATGAATAACACAATGGCGATCATGGAATGAGAAAGATTTACAAGATATTTACAACGAAAAAAGCGAATAAAATGACCAGACAGAGATTGATTTAGTGAGTGAAGAACTTGACGTGTGAATGAATACTTTAACTTTACTTTTGTGACATTGTAAATTTGATATGTGGTGTTCTGGGATACTTTTACAATTGTCACAATCTTCGATTGATTTTGTTTTTTCGAAGGAGCTCCGTCACACAATGTAGAGGTGGTGAGAAAACAAATCGTCAAAGAACCCTCGAAACATTGGCTGATTTGTTCGGACTATTCGCTCCCATGCACACTGATCAATGCTATTCATGTTGTTTCCCCCATTATTCCATTATTACGTGTCCCCCCCCCCCCCCCCCCCCCCCTCTTCATTAGCAGATTCAGGTTTGTTTGTTCAATGTCGAATTGTTTTTATTGAATTACATTTCTAAATTGATTCATGATGAATACGAATACTTTGAATTGTATCAGTCTTGAACATTGTCTCATTATACAAATTTGAAATAATATGTGTTTTTTTTTCGCGACTCCTCTTCTTAAATGGTCCTCTCAAATTTTGTCTGATTGCGTTTTATTGTATAATCTATACTTGCGTGTACATGTTGTATATTACGTGTAATTTAAGACGTTCATGTGTATGTTAATGTACTTTTATTTTCCTACTATGTGCTGTTACTGTGAACCAACGACAAGTTATATGATATCTCAGAACATATAAATAAATTGTGTGTAAATCTCGATATGTGTTGTGAAGGTGAACCGCATTATATTGAATTGACTGTGGATACAATTCAACTTACGCACAATCTGCCAGATTCGTGCAAACTGATTGTCGCCATCAAGCGGCAGAATTGAGAACAAAACTCATTGCGGAGGGTGGCGTGGGGGTGGGGTGAGGGGGGAATGGGCGGGGTAGAGGAGAGGGAGAGAGGGAGAGCGAATAAGACTATACATACTTTTCAAAACTATGACATTACTATTTTAAATTACAATACATCGGCAATTCGTTCACATCGACATGTCTACTGTTAATGTAACTTTTCCATTAATACATATTAATATATATTTCCTCCCCCTCTCGATCAGATTCGTTTTGATATGTTTTTGATGTCTACTATATTTTGTTAAAAATTATTTGATTTATGAAAGAGATCAAGGCTTGGAAATTAATTAATCTTTATTTACCGGTCTCACATCTGAACTGTAAAAAAAAAAATGTATTTTCGAACGTCAATCTCTCTATTAAAGGTGCACCTGTAAAGTATTCCCCAAAATGATATTTGAGACTTCAATCCTGTACCAGAATCATTGTTAGTTTTGTCCGAATAATGTGTGAAAGTTTCATTGAAGAAAAAACACTGCTTTCCTGGTTAAACGAAAACGAAAATATGCGTCAGCTTTTACAACGGACGTTTATGAGGTTTATGACCGTTCATTAACGCTTTTCAGCTGAATGATAGATATCGTCATACTACAGGGGCATCAAAAAAAATCTAACCCTAATTTATTTATCTCTTACCATAAGCTAAACAACACGGTAGAAGAGAAACGAGGAAGCTCGAAGTAATTTTCGTGGAGTTAGACACTTTATAGGCATCTCTTTATGATCTTCTCTCCACTCCACATAGGGTTAGGGCATACTGTATCATGCGTTTCTGTTTTTTCTCAATTTGTCATAATTGTATTATTTGTATATGTTGTATTTATTATGTGCGCTGATCACTCACACGCACACACTCGCGCACGCACATACACACACAAACACACATACACACGCACACACACACACACAGTCACAAACACGCACACAACCACAACCACACACACACATATACACACACACAATCACACATACATGCACACACACACACACACACACACACACACACATACACTCGCACATGCACCCAGACACAGACACACACGCGTGGACACAAACACTACACGTACTTACCCACACCCACATTAACACATACACACGCTTGCATGCAGAACAAATTTACATACACAAATAAGTACAGGATGATAACCTAGTCACGAATGTAAGTTTTACAAACTACAAAGTCTATATTCACACCTACTAATACAGGATTATTGTCCTAACAAAAGGGGGACCTGATGGAAGGGGGGGGGGGGGGGGGGGAAGGGTGGGGGGGGGGGGGGGTGGTCTTCCTGCCCTTACATACATGTGTTTGCCCGGGCTATTAAGGACGTATTAAAGGGAGAGATCCACTTTTGCAAGCCAAAATTCAAAAGTTGCGAGGTTATTTCTTATATGAAAGGAAATGTCATTTAATAGCATGCCTGTAACAATTAGGGCTTGAAATCTCTTTTTCGTGGAGTTATAGACCTAAAACTGAATAAACTGAGGGACGTCGGTTAATTAGGTACATACGTATTTTCGGCCGGTGAGTAAGTTTGTACATAGATTTCACGGAGTGCCAGATCGGTATGCATGACCCCTACGTGACCCGCGCTAGCTACGTGACTCGCGCATAAGTACTAATGTGTGAGCGTTTACCAAGCAAAATACCCAAACATCGCTTAAACTGACTACATGTAATTATATATTCTTTCTTTTTGAGATCTTTTTCCGTGACATACGTTAACAAATGTTGGCTTCACAATACCTTTAGTATTATATTGTTGTAATATTATGCTAAATCAGTTGAACTCCTTTATTGACCGATATATAGTTTAAATGGAGGGACGCATTCATTTTTCATTCGTAGAATCCAAATTAGAGGGCTGTTCGCTCTGATTTTTTGTTTGCGTGTTACATTGATCCCCATCCGTCAACTGAAAGCTGTTCAGACGTTTTGTAAAAGTGGACCTGTCCCTTTAAAGGGGTAGTACAATTTTGGTAGGGCTGAACGTTAGTAACCAAAACCTGCACAATAACATTACAAACTAATAGTCATAACTCCACCATGCTCAGAAGGTATATAAAACGACTAAGTAAAAAGCCTGTTATCATTCAAAAAGAGCCGTTCAAACACAGGAGGGCGCTCTCTAAAAAGGCATTGGTTTCAACCATTTTTCATACCAAATTATGCATGTGAGGTTTTGTTGACATAATGATTAATTAGAGAGATCATCAACAACTATTTAAAAACCGCTTTTGTACATTTTTGAAAAAGTGTAAGGATTTTTTATTTTTTTTTAATCATCGAATAATTATGGGGCCCAAATTTATTACGATTGCATATATTTATTGATATTTCAGGCATTTCTGAACCGATTTTAACCAAATAAAGTTTATTCTGCCATTAAAATTTCATGTTCTTTCAAATTCGACACTCAGTTTTGTATTACCTCACACAAAAAATTGTGTTGTGCAGCGACCTCTCTACCAAAACTGAACTACCCATTTAAGTACGTACAGGTACAAGTAAAAAATGCGGCGTTATGAAAATCGTTTCCGGCTCATGGCTAGCGAGAAAACGGATTAGCATTAATCATATTTGAACACGCTGATTCGAAGATAAATATATAGGGCCAATTGATCATAACCACGATCACGAGGGTAGCTATTGGAGGGGGGGGGGGGGGGGATGGGGGTGGGGGTGCTTTCCCAATGATTTCACACAACATATTAACAAATACCATACAGGGATATTATTTTACAAATAATAAAATACATGAGGTGTGCCCTTCCCAATTAGTATTCACCACTCACTGTCCATGGTACAACGGTGTCACGGCTACTAAAATCACATTAAACTGTATTTTGTTATGTTACTATTAACTGTAGACAGAACACATAATAATATTCACATAACACCTTGTCACTTGGGGTTACATACGTTTTTATTCCGTTCTTTTAATTGAGAATATACAGCTGAAAAAGTGACAACACATATAATTGATCATTGTTTTGTTTATCTTTGTATTAAAACACATTGGTTTACTCCTATATCATTAAATTACACTAACTTTATATTCACATAATAATTTAGTCACAATTTGTTTTATTACAAAGCTTTGTGATAGTATAGAGTAAATAAAAACTAATTTGGGTGTCCAGAGTCTTTCCAAAAGTAACGTTTTTGTTTACAAGTAGTATTTTACTGGGCCATATTGACCGACACAGATTTGTCTTATCCAATAATGGCTCGAATTTGTTGGTCGTAATGTAATACAGCTAGATAAATTATTCCACCTGTCTTTAACCACTATGGGCTTAGGACTGCTTAAGAACATTCCAATCATAAACAAACAAAATAATTCACGTGCAGAAACATGTCAAAGGTAAACCTTTAATTATTTTCCATACTAGATACCTTGCAATATGTTACCTGGTTGTATTTGGTTTAGTTTGTTCCATAACCTTCGTTAACTATCGACCGACACAGATTTGTCTTATCCAATAATGGCTCGAATTTGTTGGTCGTAATGTAATACAGCTAGATAAATTATTCCACCTGTCTTTAACCACTATGGGCTTAGGACTGCTTAAGAACATTCCAATCATAAACAAACAAAATAATTCACGTGCAGAAACATGTCAAAGGTAAACCTTTAATTATTTTCCATACTAGATACCTTGCAATATGTTACCTGGTTGTATTTGGTTTAGTTTGTTCCATAACCTTCGTTAACTATCGACCGACACAGATTTGTCTTATCCAATAATGGCTCGAATTTGTTGGTCGTAATGTAATACAGCTAGATAAATTATTCCACCTGTCTTTAACCACTATGGGCTTAGGACTGCTTAAGAACATTCCAATCATAAACAAACAAAATAATTCACGTGCAGAAACATGTCAAAGGTAAACCTTTAATTATTTTCCATACTAGATACCTTGCAATATGTTACCTGGTTGTATTTGGTTTAGTTTGTTCCATAACCTTCGTTAACTATCGACCGACACAGATTTGTCTTATCCAATAATGGCTCGAATTTGTTGGTCGTAATGTAATACAGCTAGATAAATTATTCCACCTGTCTTTAACCACTATGGGCTTAGGACTGCTTAAGAACATTCCAATCATAAACAAACAAAATAATTCACGTGCAGAAACATGTCAAAGGTAAACCTTTAATTATTTTCCATACTAGATACCTTGCAATATGTTACCTGGTTGTATTTGGTTTAGTTTGTTCCATAACCTTCGTTAACTATCGACCGACACAGATTTGTCTTATCCAATAATGGCTCGAATTTGTTGGTCGTAATGTAATACAGCTAGATAAATTATTCCACCTGTCTTTAACCACTATGGGCTTAGGACTGCTTAAGAACATTCCAATCATAAACAAACAAAATAATTCACGTGCAGAAACATGTCAAAGGTAAACCTTTAATTATTTTCCATACTAGATACCTTGCAATATGTTACCTGGTTGTATTTGGTTTAGTTTGTTCCATAACCTTCGTTAACTATCGTTATCTATTATCCCCGACATTCTAAAAACATATCAAACATTCCACAATACTTACAGCAGGTCTACTGGAGTAAATATTTTGCTTTAAAATCGGTAAACGATAGGCTACTCTAAAACTTTAATTATTTACGCTTAATTGTTTTGAATATTTATTGACGTTTAAAATGCACAATTATACCTGATCATTCATATAATTACCACACTGCAAAACAATGCTTTTCACAAAACATGCAACACTAAAAAGTATGTTTTAAACTGTGACTATACTGTACTGATATTATATATGCATTGAGACTCTATGTTGTTATTAGGAAATCCAAAAGGAAATAGCGAATTTTAATACAAATTTCAACACCAAACAGTCAATATAAAACAAAGAATTTTGCAGATGAAATATTGCAACATTTATATGAGCATAAATTGTCTCAATTGCCTTGTATACAGTTTGCTAATCTTTAAAAAAGACTATTACGTCATCAGCAAAATGTTAACTTCAGAGTTTTGAATCTGATCAATACCGTTATATCTTTACTTTGATTCTAAACGATTTCAATTATAGCTTAAGCAATATGGTAGAAACTGGTAATAAGATGAATTATATTTAACTTAGAGACTGTATTTTTGTTACTTAAATGTCCGAAAGGAAACACCGTATTTCGATACAAACTGGACTACGAAAGCAACCATGAAACACAAAGTTGGCAGATGAATTTCTCAAAAGAAAATTCAGTGACTACAGCATGAAGTACTTACTAATACATACACATATTTATAAAAACAAAATCAACCTTGGGCGAGATGACTAAATTAACATTCGTATGTTAATAATAATCATAATAATAATTAATATATTGCATTTATATTGCGCATAATACATGGTTTTTAAGTGCTGTAAAATAAAAAAATGATTAAGGCTTACACCGATTATAATGATAATAAACTAGTATGTGTACACAAGTATAATTTTATTTTAATTGAGAATGTTGATTTAAACATAAGTAAATACATCAATATAAATTGATAGTTGAAATATGCTTGCATACTTTCCGTATATATGCAATATGCTTAAAATGTTAGGTGTTATATTACTATAGTATATTCCTTTAAATGTATTCGTTTATCTATGTACATGCTTGATTATTTGAATTACGAATCTAAAACAAAAGCTATGTATACAAGTATCCTTCGACACTGGACAGGATTATTACAATATAGTAAACATTATTATATTATATTGTTCTGCATCTGGTGAACATTGCAGATTGATTATGCAATCCTATTCAAATAACAGCAGTATAGTATACAGATAATGCACGGTAGCGAGTGCATGCAGGGCCAAATAATGCACGATATGGCCCTGGGGGTGTATTCTGAAAATCGTCTTATCTTTGGTATTATCTTTTGTCATAAGTCCATAAGATAATACACCGCTAAAATTGTCATAAATCGGTATTCTGAAAATTTTCTTAAGGGCATCATATCTTTCCCTGACCACGCCCATTAGTGCTGAGTTAACCAATCAAAATTGTTGTTACAAAATGTTCATATGCCCCCTCACCCAATCAAAGTGGGTTAAATTGCGTATGCGTCGCATTTTCTTTAAATGCGCGCATCTAACTAGCTTTGCGCACACGTAGAAATTTCAATCAAAGTTCAAGAAATTTATATATTTTGGTCAAAGAGTATTTTTGTAAGAATAGGATTTTCATATGGTTAGATTTTCAATGGAATTTTCTCCCCCTCACTCTTATTTTCTAACTTTTTCGCACGTACACACACCTATACACACACAAAACATAGGGAGCTCTTTAAAATCTCAAATAATTGTCTTTAAATATGTTTAAACAAGATATAAAAAAAGGAAAATACTGCCCCATAGCTGTCTCGGCATATGAGTAGAATTTATGATAATTTCATGATGAGATGAAAGATAAGAGAGTTTTCAGAATACACATTTTCCACCTCTGCTTGCGCGAACGCGCTTATCAATAATGCGTGGCAAGGCGCGCCAGCTAATAGAGGTTAACAAACATTCAGAGATAATACAAAAGATATGAGAGTTTTCAGAATACCGGTTTTGTCATAAGCCTAAGATAATACGATATTAGGGAAAAGACGATTTTCAGAATACACCCCCTGGATATACCACACTGAGGTCCGCAGGACCGAGTGCAGTATTTCCAGCTGGCGAGTCGAGCACTGAGTGCACTATTTAGGCCCACAAATGCATAAGCAAACGTACATTGTTTGTTATACAACTTCCTCCTCTTACTGAGCTGCCCCACAAAAGCCAATGCAAATCTTTTTTAAATTGCCCATTATTTAAACACACTTTTTAAACCAAATGCACTATACCTGTACTCCGGCGAGTGCATGTATACTATATTTGGTATAGTACGTGTTCTGTACAAATGGATGCTACTGTGCAGTCCAAGTTAATGACACGTGACCCGATTTGAACCAATCAGATTACAGAACATTATTGGAAGTTGTATAATAAGTTCTATTGAGCATGGCGATGGTGTTCTGAGTAATAAAAACACATGTAATAACATCATTAAGCAACGACAAGAATATACTTTTGAAGAACAACTGAAATCACCGTGCGATATGTATAGTAGACTCATTATAATGAGGATAACTCATTTGCAGCACGAAAATAGTTTATACAATTTGCAACATATTTGCTACATACCAAAGCGAAATTCAATATTATGATTGTACGTAGTCTAATAAGTGTAGTCTATTGGTTAATGTATTAATAGTTAGGTGAAAACATAATTTTTTGCCTAACTGGTAATTGAAAAGGGATCATAAACAAACACATTAATTTCCACCAGACAGTCTCAACATGAATACGATAATAAAACATATTGCTTTAAAAGTACAATATGTGACCCAGTCCCGTCAAACCCACACAAACTTGACCAGAATGAGTTTGGACTTTTTTACATATTTTGAAAGAGTATACTCTAAGCTTTAATATGATATATACCTTAACACATTTGGAGCAGCATAACCTATTCAAAAAGCGATTAAATGTAGGAGAGTGAGCAAGTCTAGTTTAACGGAATACCGGTAAGGAGAAAACAGCCTCTAAAGATTAGGATCACTCAGGCGCGCAGTGCGAAGGAACTTTCATTGTATCCCTTGTGAAGGTGAAGTACAAGGGAGCTTAATGCATGAAACAGGATGTAATGAAAGCTAAACTTTGACCTGGAACCGGTATGTGTCGCGATTAGCCAATCACATGCCGCGTTCAACGATCACGTGCGAATCTGGGCCATAGTACGGCTGGTCGTAGAGCTGTGAGCTGACCGAAGGGCTATTGTCTCGCAGTGTTTTGCAAAAAGATTTTTGATCAAAACATGAGTCACTCCGAAAAAAACATGGTCTAGAAAACTGCTTATAACTCAACTTTGGCTTTGTTTTAAGACTCCATATTTTGACAGTCGACAGATGAAAGATTGTACTTTCAGGAAAAGTAAAGTAAATTTTAATTTGTTACCACGATTCACACATTTTGGCTCATAGCACACAAACATATCTGGCGACTTTTTGTGGGTTTGAGGAAAGAGAGTCACATATGGTACATACTTTGTAGTGTAAAAAGTACTCCTTATTTGGATGTTAAATACATATTTTATGCGAATTCTGAAATATTGATGAATAACTGAATATTTTTCTTAATTAACTCAAAAAAAATTACGAATGTATATGAACACCTTTAATGATTCTTAATGGATTGCATTTTTAGCTTAAAATCTACTTCTCTTGTATTGACATTATTGTAACGGTTTAATATGACATGTTTTGTTTGGGGGGGGGGGGGGGGTTGGAATATATCAGACAGTTACACTTTTATACATTTCTGCGATTATAAATAGTTATGTTTGATTTTGGACCAAGTGTATTAATCTAATCAATTGATAGGTCCTTTAGATTTTTTTGTTTAAACAGTGAAATATCCCCACTAACATGTTTTTCTCAAGACATTTGACATAATATGAATGGATTGGATGTAAGGACGAATGCACCACCCATAAGCAATATCTGCTGTAGACCGTTTGTTTGTTTTAATTGCAAGAGCATACTTAGTTAAAAGATCATCCAAAGAAATCTTGATTGAATACAAACTCCATAAAATCACACCCATAAAAAAGGGGCAAGTAGGAGTAAAAAATTACACGGTTAAATTAAATATGACCATCTTAAATTTCATGCGTTTTGTGAAACTATGTGGTTATTCCAATAGAGAAGATAAGCTAAGGAATACATGACATGTATAATACGATTTTCTTAAAATCAGGTACAGAGGGTGTTTCTAATATTTGTGGAAGAATGATTATATCTATATTCATAACTTGGCCGCAATTTCAGTGTAAACATGACACATTCAAGTGTATGCACCAAACTCTGGTGCATCTTATGTTTATTACTATTAAACTTTCGTTTACGGGCGTAAGTGTTGGTCTATGGGGTACACCTCTCCAGGAAGCGAGGGTAGAAGGTGACGTCCCTGATGTGGTATATGTTGGTCTATGGGGTACACCTGTCCAGGAAGCGAGGGTATAATGTGACCTCACTGATGTGGTGGCGGTTGAGCAGCCAGGTCAAGAAGCGCTCCAGCCCAAGACCATACCCACCATGCGGACAGGTTCCAAACTTCCTCTGCACAAATGAACAAAGGATAATAATCTGAATTAATATACATGATCTTCTGTTATTATTGGCCTGATTGTAACAGAAAAAAATATTATCTACGTTATTGGTGGTCCAGCGCAATCAGATACATAACTTACTAGAGCGGTTATTAACTCCTAACTGGCCAAGCTCGCATTTTTGCGAGTTACAATACACACAAATGCCATAGAGCATTACAATCCCTGGCATGTTAACTTATGAGGCAGCTTGAAATATAATAGAACAGGATTTTAAAAATGTAATCATAGTTAATTTCAAAATCCATCAGGCCCCCCCCCCCCCTAACAAAATTTGACTTTGACTTGCTCGACTGAGCCAAGAGTGCCTAACATTATCTTTTGACATTTTACAAATGCATTATTGTTACAATAGGATAGCTCAGGATAAACCCACGCAATCATCTTGAAATTTGTTATATGGTTACCCAAGGTACCCAATTATACCCCTAGGTAAAGAGCAGCAATGCCAATTAAACATCTTACTGGAAGACATACATTGGCATACATGGGCATTAATCAGTTTACAACTCTGAACTCAGGTGCTGGACCGGAGTCCCTAGAGTCTTCAAAAGCAGAGGACCCAATTTTGTATACAGAGTATATGGTACGTTCATGTGTATTTATATGTGGGTTCCCTAAAGGGGCCGCGGAACGGGGGGGCTGGGGAAAGCTGCATCCCCCCCCCCCCCCCCCCACCCCACTTTGGCTTATAAACAATTACATAAGCATAACAAAACAATTATTTAATAAATGATACTCGTCGTGGTGAAAGATGGTTAGGGTGGGAGGGCGTGGTGTTCAACTCCTCAATTCCCCCCCCCCCCCCTCCTCCCACCCGAACCAGGTGGTCAGCCCCCTCCCCCACTTTCAAACCCTTTCCGCGGCACATGACCTACCTGGTCAGTGTACCAGTAGTATAGGCTGGGATCGATGCCTGCTCGCTTGTATCCAGCCAGCAGGTCATCATAGTTCCATATCCTCATGGAGCCTCCAATAGTCTCACCAACATTGGGCATCAGAAGATCAACCTGTATAAAGTCAAAAGGCAAGAACAATCAATAATATCTGATCAATATATTTACACATAATAATGTTTGTAGTATACATCTGGAAAAAAAATTCTCCATCATTTATTACTATTAAAGGGACTTAGTAACATTGTCCAAATCCTCAAAATCCAATTGGAATTTTAGCGGTTCCCTCATACCATGTTGTATTCGTATTAACAATAATAGCATGGGGCAGGTTTCTGTTTATCAAATTTCCCTTTCGTTAAAAAGATATTTACGATTGAAGTGTTCAGATGCTAAATAATCCAGTGGATCGTGAGAACCATGTACAAAGTAAGTGCAATGAGTAAGTGAATATCACTTTGCATTTTTAATCATTACTCGGCTATAAAACGTATATTTGACTTGAAATGTTTACACAATACACTGTGGACATATCAGATAACAACAATATACATTGTACCAGCCATTTATCACTTTTTGCACATGCAACAAAGTTACTAGATCCCTTTAAATACAACACTTTTCAAATGTAAACAATGTTTTACATTTCAATAAATCATTAAAGGAGTAAGTCAGTTTTGGTATAGAAGGCTCTGCACGAACTTATTTGTTGTGGGATAATGACAAAATTAGTTACAAATTTGAAAGAGCATACAATTTTAATGGCAGAAAAAACTTTATTTGATCAAAATCGGTTCAGAAATGGATACAATTTAAATAAATATATCCAATCGTAATAAATCTGGGCCCTAGATTTATTCGATGATTTATTTACAAATTTAAACAAAGGTTTACACTTTTTTTAAACAAATCAAAAGAGGTTTTTAAATAGTTGTTGATGATCTCTTTATTTTATCATTATTTTAACAACACAGCACATGCATAATTTTGTATGAACATTTGTTAAAACCAATGTTTTTTTAGAATGAGGCATCTTGTGTTTGAATGCCGGCTCTTTTTGAATAATAACAGGCTTTTTACTTAGTTGTTTGTAATTGTTCATACCTTCTTAGCATGGTGGAGTTATAACGTTTAGTTTGTAATGTTACTGTGCAGGTTTTGGTTACTAAAGCTCAGCCTTACAAAATTGTACTACCCTTTTAAAATATTTAAGATAAACATTTTCGACCCCAAAAGGGAAAACAGTAAAATATGTTGAAAAGTTTCTAGTTAGCAACTTTTTTGAAAAAAAGGACCCATATAATTATCTACAAAATTTAAATTAACATGAAATTAGTATTTATTGACCAATTCTTCTCACTGATTAACTAATTATCCTCCTTAATTCACCTTCTTTCATTGAAAATAACCCGTTTATGATTTCCCATTTACTAGTAGCCATACAGAATAAATGTGACATACTGATTCTGTGACCTGCTCATCCTCTGGACAACTTGACATGTAGAAGGACTTGATTTTGGCAGGGAATCGGCATAGCAGGATTGGCTGTAGGAAGAACAAGGGGATCAACATTTGAAAGACACAGTGGAAAGGTATCATCTTTAGTTCTACAGAACTGTTGCCAAATTCACTAGTCACTGAAAAAAGTGCTATACACAACAGCGATGTATACATATAACCAGATAAGATGTATAACCATGCCTCATGGGGATTATGACAACAGTTAATGTTTAGTTCCAGGTTAGGGCTGGAGATATATGGGATGTTGGCAGATATTATCAATATAACAATATTTATATGCCCAATGCACATTTAACATACAAAAATTATATAAGCAAGGTAACACATACATGATAACATATGCATGAACAAATTATAATAACCTTCAAATATACACATTTAGAACACATGATTGAATATACACACCTCATTGATTTGGTCAGTAATTTTTCTTTCAGGAGCTTCACTTATTTCCTAAGAAAAGGGATGAGGGAATATTAGAAAAATACTCATGAAATATAAATTAATACAAAGATTTTATGTGAGGTAATAAAAAACATAAACATTTGTAATAATTGTGGGGCCCCACAATTTTCCGACAATTTTGAACCAGCTGTTACAAAATTGCAAAAATGCTTCCTCTTTTCAAAAAATTACAAAAAAAGGTTTTTAGATAGTTGTTCTTTATTTCTCTATACAGGGTGCCCCGCCTGCGATTTTTTTTTCCCAAACAGGTTTACTATGGCACTATTGCATAAGATATGCCCGTTTGATTGGAATCGGGCGACTTGAATTGAGACTAAAGCGCGCGTATTCAATTCGAGTTATAAATAGACTTATAGCAAAGACTATAGAAGCGTCTTTGCTTATAGCCACTAAATCTGACCTATAGCCACTAAATCTGACCTATAGCCACTAAAGCTGACCTATAGCCACCAACATAAGGGTTAGGGTAAGGGTTAGTGTTAGGGTATATATACCCCTAAAAACTATCACCAATCAAGCGATCCGAAATAGCTCCGTGGATAGAGAGTAAGTAGTCTGATACGCTAGAGATCCCTGGTTCGAATCCTACCTTGGTTCAATGTGTATTGTATTTGCTATTTTTACGGCACTCAACTAAATGTTCGAATTTATACAAGTCGGAAATTTCGGGTATGCGTGGTCTCTGACCAAGTCGCTAATTCACAAGGATTTGCAACCCTGTTTTAGAAAACAAATTTCGCGCCCCGCCCCCCCTCAAACATAAAACGGAACGGGGCACTTCCCAAAATATAATAAACAAATTATTTTGTCCATCGGATAGGGTGTCTTTTCCAATAAAAAAACGATACCAAGAACATTAATGTTGGTCGTGTAGTTTTTATTTTAGGGCGTTCTGAGTGACACCATGTCAGGTTCCCCTGTGCCTGATAAATAGCACTTACTGCTCGTCATAGCATCGAACAACTATGCCTATTCGCATCGAAAACGATCAATACGCCCTCTATTGTTAATGTGCATTCAGCCGTGTGCCGAGAGAATGGGCATAGTTGTTCGATGATATGACGGGCAGGAAGTGCGATTTATCCGGCACTGACTTGGTAAAAAATTGACAAAAATGGGAACCTGATATGGTGTCACTCAGAGCGCCCTAAAAAAACTACACGACCACAATAAATGTTCTTGGTATCGTTTTTCACAACCTACCTAATGGACAAAATAATTGTGTTACTTTATATGGGAAGTGCCCTTTTTTGTTGGGGGGGGGGGGGGGGGAACACCCTGTATAATAACTGTCTTCAACAAAACATCACATGCACTATATTTTATTAAACATGGTCGAAACCTACGAGTGTTAAGAGAACGCCCTTTTGAGTTTTAATGATATCAGGCTTTCTACTTAGTCATTTTATTTCTTTCGAGCATTGTGAAGTTATGACTTATAGTTTGTAATGTAATGATGCTGGTTTGGCTTACTAATATTTAGTTTAACTACAACTGTACTCTCTTTACAAGAACTCAACTATCCATTTAATTGCAAAACCAAACACCACCATTATAGCACTCTCATTTTTGTAAGATTAAAACAAATTGTGGGTTGAGAATTAGCATGTTATAAACGGTATAAAAGAAGTGATATGATTTCACACAGAAATAATGCCTGTTTGCCATCTGATACCAAATTGAAGTAAATGAGATCCCACTTTCAATTATCTAAGGCGCCGTCTGGAAGCCATCATTCCAAAATATGCTGTTTATACATTTGGTGTGGTAAAAATGGAACTGCTGAATGAGTTTGCTCTGCAAACTTTTAAAGGGATTTCCCTCTTGTGTACAGTAATATTATTGTTCATAATTTGTTAAAATATCAATTTTGATTTAGGAATTATAATTATCTATTTCAATCGTGATATACTATACTTACAACTGTATATTGAAGTAGAGTAAAACACAACAACGAAACCACACCCCCAGGTGAAACTGAGTGTAATGGTGGCCCCAGTTGCTTATATGTATGAATTAGAGCCTTCGTTTACTAGCTGCACTCTTAATCCGCAATAGCCCGGAGGGGGAGGGGGGGGGGGGGGGGGTAAATTAACCCCCCTCTTGACATTTTTCGCGCTAATTTTGTTAACGCAAACAGATCTTGTACTGATTTTTTTCTTTCACATCTCGCGCACATTTGAATACCATATTTGCACAAATTAGAGTTGCGGTTGCAGATATATAGCACATAGTATTGCCAAACGTCACCAAAAATGGCAATTTCCAATGATTTTGTTTGTACAATATATAGGTTTTACAAGCAGTGTTATCAGGAGAATGTTTTTGTTTCCTCAGATAACGGCCCTTCTGGCTATCATCTGCTATTCTAGATAACAAAACAATGACAAAAAACGAACAGAAAAAGAATTACATAAAAAAAATATATATATATAAAACAGAATTGGGAAACAAAGATAGAAACAAGAATAATTAGCATATTTCCGTAATTAAATCCAATAATATTATAAATATGAACTTTCAATACATGTCACTAATTTGACTAAGCTATCTTTTCGATTACATGGCAGGCTACACACATGGCAAATTGTATTGCATTTTATCTATAAATGGGTGGAAACTAAAGAAATAGAGAATTCCTCGAAAATGTGCATATTTGCATCATTAATTAGACAAATTAAGAATGCCAATGATATGAAGCAGATTACGGTAAATGGGTACCTCTCCAATGGTATACATGGTGCCATCTTCCTTCCTGATGTCATGATCTCTCATGTACACAATGGCATCTTTGTAGTCCATCCTTCTGAATGGACGCTTGGGAGGCTCAAATCCCTTGTAGAAAAAATTGAATTGACAAGAAACACCCATAAGGAGTAATTGAAACATTGACGACATGCAATTTTAAACATACATATCATACTCTAACTGTTTACCTTTTAAATTAATGTGATACTAGGTTGATATATCCAGAAATCAATAAATGGCAAGGGATCTAGTAACATCGTCCAAATCCTCAAAATCCAATTGGAATTCTAGCGGTACCCTTATACCTTGTTGTACTTGTATTAACAATAGAATCATTGGACAGGTTATGATTTTCAGATTTCCTTTTTGTTAAACAACTATTTACGATTGAAGTATTCAGAATTTTAACTTTCCACTGGATAGTCGTAACTGTGTACAAGGTCAGTGAAATTAGTTAGTGAATATCACTTTGCATTTTTGCTGATTACTCGGCCATATAACGTATTTAACTTCATTTTTTACACAATATCCAATAGACATTTCGGATAACAGCAATATACATTTCATCAACTATTTATCACCTTTTACAAATGTGAACAAAGTTAGATCCATATATTGATATCACCAAACAGCAAAAAAGCAAAACGAAATAAAAAAACATTAAAGAATGTGAGTTTGTATGATTGCTTACGGGGTGAAGTTCTTTGATGATGGGTCCTATTGGTGAAGCAAGGGCTCGATCTACTACATCACACACAAGGTCCTCCAACTTGTCCAGAAGATCAATGAAGCTGATGAAAGGGCACTCTGCTTCAACGTGACTGTACCTGGTAACACAATACACTACATCTCAAATTCAATTCAATAAGTCAACTCAACTAGATTATGGTTACACAAGACACTGAGTAAAAAGTCAGAAATGATTTCTTGTTTGCTTACAAAATGACAATATAGGATAAAATGCATACAATGAGATATAATAAATTACTATACAAATAAATACAGCCAATTTCGAAAAAGGGATATCAAGTTCCTATTTACAAGTCTATTGTAATTTTCAGATTTAAGAACATCATTATTTATGTAAATATAATAATTAATATTATTTGTTTCATTTACCAGACAAGCCAACTTATACATCATTTCCTTTCCTCGGATAATCCCAAGTAAATTACAAAAGTATTGATGCACAGGTGGTTAGTAATTAAAATACTAAGTTTAATGGTCACGAGTAGAGCAATGTGTAGGAAACTACAAACTCTTATTTTTACTTACTCTGATAGATGTCTCCTGGATTGCTCTGCACGATAGGACTGTGCTATAGAGAACACGTCTCCCAGGGAAGGAATAGCAGTTTCCAGATACAGCTGAGATGACTGTGTTAGGAAGGCCTTCAGCAAAAATAAACACAATGTAGTATTAATGCAACATTTATATTACGCATAATAATAGAAGCTAATTTTGCTTGCACTTAACACACAAAGTTACTATTTAATTTGTAAAAGGTGAAGAAGCCTAACAAATATTACAAAAACATTACTGCATTCTGTATAGAATCAAATGCAGCTTGCACACATTTCTTTTCCCACTGGAATACTTTGAACTAAGGCTGAGTCGGTTCGGTCGATCAAATCGGGTCCCGACCGTCGCCATCGGGTCCCGGTTTCGATTTGTTTGCTTGTTTGTTTGTTTGTTTGTTTGTTTGTTTGTTTTTTCTCTGAGCCCGTTTCCGAATAAATGAAACCGTGACTTAAAGTAGCATTTATCAGCATATATACAATGTTCTCATATAACAAAAGTGCTTAGTCAAAAATTATCTTAATGAATATTCATGACTCTTGAGTAGCAGTGTTACTGTTCATGAATATATTCATTACCTAACTTTTTACTAGTAATTTTGTGAATAAGAGAAAATTATACACGTTGCTAAATTTCCCTTCAGGTAGTAAACACAATATTTATTATTATTATTTTGTTAAATCGGAATATCGGGTTCCGACCGTTGAAAAACGATCGGAACCCGGTTTATAAAATATCCGTAATTACTCAGCCTTACTTTGAACTTAAATGTGTTGTCAACAAGCCCATTCATTTGTTTACCATGGTTACGAAGGAGATTTGACAAATCCTCACGTGACCCTACCAATAAAAGCCAATGCGGGTCCACACATAGCAAGCAACAGATAAAAATGTCTGCATACACAAATGATTGCTTAAGGAATGACACAAAATTAAAAAGATTCCTCCTGGCCACTTTGTTGCAGACTCATAAATTGAAATCAACGTTATATTCTGAAGACGAAGAAGCGTGACATTGAAATACTTTGGTAAAATAAACGTATTATTTTTAGATAATAATGTGGTTTACAGCATGGGCGTCGATCTGTCATTGATACCCATTCATCAGGGGGCGATGATCTATTCATTCACCCCCCCTGATGAATAGGTATTACGTAAGTATCGACGCCCATGGTTTACAGCATATTTGCTTACAGCATATTTGTATCACCTGACGAAGTGTTGCAGCGGCGCACGAAACGTCGTGACCTTTAGATTCCTTGTTGACCTCACATTGTTACATTGCGAGACAAACAAATATCATTAGCGATATTATTAACGATAATATGTGGGTTGTTTACCAATTCAGCATCTCTAGTGCACCAATCTCCTAGCATTGCCTCTGTCAGTGATTGGATACAGTACAATCAATCCAGCCCTTTAATGTACACTTGTCTAAATGCACTCTCAGGAAAGCATTGTAGCATACTCACCTCTTCTCCAAAGAAGTTGACCTTGAACATGGAACCCCCTTCTACCTGAGTCTGAACGATCGTGGGTGGGCATACCTGCATGCAGATATATAAATGAGATGATAAGTCTTGAGATATGCATATAGAAGGAATAGCCTGTATCAGGAAAACTGTTCTAACCTATACAGGACTGGTCCAGAACATACTCGGGCTAGAGTCTACAGAGAATTCATGTTATAACAAAATCAGTCAGTCCTGAATGGTTAAGACAAGGTAACAACGCCATTTCAACAACACTGATATTAACTGGGTTGCTTTAAAAGACTTCAATACTTTGGGCATATCCAAGGCATGCCTTTAAACTGCTGCTTGAAGGATGAACAGAGGGATCCAGCTCCAAGGGACAACCTCCAGCGAAAAAAAGATAAACTGTGTAATAATATAGGTTTCTCCAAACAAAATACAAAAGGCTGTCAACCTAGCGAGATAATGCAGATGATGCAAAATAAGTCCAATACAGTGTAGCCAAAAATCATTTGGACATCTCAAATTTAGCGTTTCAAACGAATCCGAAACAGTGATTATTAGAGTAATATGTGTTGCATGCATTAAAATGGAAAACAAAGATACAATTAATGGAGACATTTTACTGGGTAAGATAAAAAGATGAATGAGATGTCTGACAGTTACACAAAGCCTTGTCTGCCATAGCGATATTCTTCCTCGTCGCAAAAACATGTCATTGGACACCTTTATAATGACTATGTGCTGCACTTGTTTTCTCTGCAAACCATGTGGCCGTGTTATATTCAAGTTCCGAACATGGCTACAACTTCAGAAATATAAATTGTATTAACCTTAATAAAGCAGGGGGCCATTATGCCCCCCCCCCCCCCTCCGCGATTTTGTGGTATTGCTCTAGAACGCGTAAAGATGACGCCCCGCTGCTTCCCAGCTAGCCACCTGACGTTGGGCCGATGTCGGAATTTGGTTGCCGGATGTCGGCATATCGCCGTTGGCTCGAGGTTAAAATGTCCGCCAGCCCAACATCGTCACGACGTCATTTTTGTGATATATTGGCATAAGGTCATTTTCCGACAATGGCCCAACATCATGTCATGAGATGATGTTGGGCCATTGTCGGAAAATGACGTTATGCCAATATATCACAAAAATGACTTCGTGACGATGTTGGGCTGGCGGACATTTTAACCTCGAGCCAACGGCGATATGCCGACATCCGGCAACCAAATTCCGACATCGGCCCAACGTCAGGTGGCTAGCTGCTGGGTTGATGACTTTTTTTCTTTTAGGTCTTGCGCATCTTTTAAAATATTTTTTTTTTATCGGACCTACCGTTACGAAGTCACGTGACCTTTTGCCTATGCATGTCAGCCCGAAAATCGCTCAATTTCGTGATTTGTGTACAAAACATATTGAAATATCAGTTTTCGTAAAAAGAAATGTATCATTGGTTATTTGGTCTTGTTTACATTTTAGGTGTTTGTTTTGGTGTTCAAAATAGTTGAATTATAGTTAGAAATAAAATAAACAACAAAACAATAAAATACATAAGTGAACAAAACAAAGAAATACATAATAAATTATAAAAACAATAGAAAACATACGGAAGAACCTGGCTCTTCCAAATGTTTCTGTTGTATTATTATTCCAAATGGAATGAAACGGCCGAGATCTTAAGGGGGGCCATGATGCCTCCCCCGCCCCCCCCCCCCCCCCCCCCCCCCCGGCCGTAGAAAGACCTCAAATAGCCCAGCCTTTTTAGGGTTAAGGGAAATGGTGGAAAAGTTTCACAAGGATGGACATTCTTTACAAAAATTTGCCACCAGAATCACGAACATGAAATGGTCTACTGTCCAATACAACAAAGATAAATACAAAGGGTGAAATCAAGACTCTAGAGAGGCGTGAATGAAAGAGAATTACCAAAATAACGAACAGACAGCTACTTCAAGGAGCTTGCCATGAAGAACAGAAAGTTGTCCTGACCGCAAATTACAAAGCAGGTGGACGAGGCTAAAGGCTCAACGAATGTGGGCTACATGGCAGAGTTCCTAGCAATAAAACATTCATCAACAAAAAGAACAAGTAGAGACGTTTCATATTTGAAGAGCTTAATTCCAAAAGGCGCTAAATCCACTTTTTACCAAAATGGAGTTATCAGTATGAGTGCATACCCATTGCACATGTGCATTTAAATCACCATTCATTTTATTAAAATAATGTTCAGAAATATGAAAAAAAAATATTTGAAAAATTTGTTTAGTTCCAAAAGGTGCTAAATCTAAATCTGTTTAGTTCCAAAAGGCGCTATATCCATCATTTGGGGGCCTGGCCTGTTTTGACCAATCACAGCGCAGTATTGTTCCAGTGACCGGATATCGACGACATCTTTTACCCTTGTTACTAGTCGTCACCCGTCGATCATATTTCACAGTTTTACAGTATTTTGAGAGTCCTCAGCTAATATAACACCATGGATGAGAGAGGAGAGCCTGTGGACATAATTTATAATCCTAGAATAAGGAAGCACAATGGCGGTGAGTGTGCAAAACACAAGATAAAGACAGTGAAATCGAGAAATCCGGTAAGTTCAGTCCCACCTACTCATTTTTGTGTGTGTTGAGTTCAACGCATATGAATGTATTGTAACTTACAATTTTGCATGTAGTATCATGAGACATAACTAAAATAAATTGCCAGAAACAAAGTGTGTTATTAAAGTGATATAAGACGTGCATAACTCATTGGTACAGTTGGAATTTTAATCTAGCGCCGGCCGCGACTCGTACTCGTAGACGTCGTACTAGGTAGTCGTAGTCGACGTCGTCGTCGGTAGTCAGTGGATGTAGACTTGGCAGCGCTAGTTTTACAAGTGAATCCATACAGTATGGCCCATGGGTTGGCGCTTAAGCATTTACATACTCCACGTCTTAAATCACTTTTAACACACTGAATTGAAATTGGTTCTATTATTAATCAATTAACTGTTTTCTTATATTTTCTTGAATATGAACAATATTATGACAACTCTTGTGTGCTGCAGCTCATAAAGATGTCACTTGCATTTGTAAAATGATGTACACCTTATAGCGAGCAGCTATATTGCTAGCTACCATTGAATTGTGAGTGGCGAGTACAATAACCGTCGTGGGGCAAGCTTCGAACGTAAACGGATACATCGGAGTCTCGCTCCATAAGTACGGTACTTTCCATTCACAATTCAATAGGAAGCTAGTAGCCTTAGCTGCTCGTGTCAGACTATTGGTACATTTTCAGTCTAGCGCCGACATGGCACATGGATGGTTGCGTGGAGATGTGCGTTGTATCAACATGACCTCCATTTGCCCTGGCGCAGTAGAGTATGGATAAAAGTTATAAGCCTACATTACATTATGACATAACATTATTTTGGTGTCTATTAACAAAATATCTGCATTAACCAACATTTGTAACTGCAGAGTGCAAACTAATTTTGTTTAAAGTATGTAGGAAACATTGTCCCTTGTTTTTGTAGAATACCCGATGTTTACAATGCACTTTTGTTTTATCAATAGGAAACCGTCAGCCATTGGATGTCAACACATGCCTCACAGCTAAGGAGACATCACAGACACTTTCTGGGACTGAGCTACAGAGACTCAAACAAGCTTCGTTCATCCTGTGCAAATCCTGTCATGCGCCCATCGAGTTAGGACATGGTCTGCAACCAAAGAGAAGGGCGGAACTTTGCCCAACATTTCACGGTAAGTTTTTAGTCGAGTCGTCTGTTTTAATTGCAGACCCGTAGCCAGGATTTTTCATGGGGAGTGCCTAATTTACAAAACGGGACCGAGACCACTTACCAAAAAATGTTGAGGCCGAGACCACAGGCTGAGAGTCGTGTCAGCCGGTAACTGTGAAAAGTGGACTCGAGACCGGCAAAAAGTGGCCCTCTTTCTGATTTTTGTATTTTTTATTTATTTTTTTTGTTTGGGGGGGGGGGGGGGGGTGCATGTTATACGCACCCAACGCAACTCCCCTGGCTACAGGCCTGAATTGTAATTTGTGGGCAAAGAAGATTGTTGATATAGAATATCTCATTGCAATGATGTTGTATTAAATTGAGTTTTGTAGTTGTTTAGGGTATTCTTGCTATGGTGGTGAGGGGGGGGGGGGGGGGGGGGGCGGGGGGGTTAGTTCATGCTTATTATTCAAAACTTGTTTATTCAATACAAATTTTGAAAAAAAAATAAATTCTACTATAATAAATCTGTCATGTATGCTTTGTGTGATTAGGTTTTTTTGTTTTGATTATCTTTTATGAATAATACAGGTAGCTGAAAATGTAGCAGTCTTCTCAGCCATGTTAAAAAACAACCTTACTACATTCAGTTAATAACCAACTTTCCATTTACAATGTTTCACTTTCAATTTACAGATTATGACACGTGTGGAGGTGTGCTCGGTGAGCGGTGAGCTCCCAGGCCATCCTTGCTTTCGGCATGAAACGTCTCGGCAACCTGATGAAATGACGCCTGGCAGAACAACAGTAACCCATAACCAGAGACGAGGAGGGCGCCATGAAAGGTGAAAACTTCAATGAACAGAAGGAGAAGATCAGGGACCACATCAAAGCATTCTGCTGCTGTTCCTCTAACTACGGCAGGAACAATACCCCAAACAAGCGATACCTGCCAGGCTCCCTTACATTTCCAGAAAATGTGCAGGCCAGTAGCCAGGAATTTTCTTGGGGAGGTGCATAATTTACCAAAACGGGACTGAGACTACTCGCCAACAATTACGAGGCCGAGATCATAGGCTGAGAGTCGTGTTTAACAAGCCAGTCGACTCAGACCGGTATAAAGTGGACTCGAGACCGGTAAAAAGTGGACCCGAGACCGGCAAAAAGTGAATCTTTCTGAATGTTGGGGTGGGGTACGTACGCCCCCCCCCCCCCCCCCCACCCCCAGCACCTACTGTTAAAGGCCTGTAGCCAGGAATTTGTATGGGGAGTTGCATAATTTACCAACACAGGACCAAGACCACTCGCCAACAGTTTCCGAGGCTGAGAGTTTATAGGCTGAGTGTCATGTAAGCCAGTTAAGATGGTCCAGACTAATACAAAGTGGACCCGAGACCAGCAAAAAGTGGATCTTTCTTAATTTTGGGGTGGGGTACGTACGCGCCACCCCCCCCCCCCCCCCCCCCCACCCATCCACTGGCACGTCGGCCTACTGTTAAAAAAAAACTGTTAATTTACAAGATTGTATGGAAACTTAATTACATACAAGTGTTTGTATGTCTTGATTAATTCACCTTTATGAGATGAGATGATGAGTAAAGCAAATTTGCAAGATTTTCAAATTTCACACGATAATATTCTCAACTGCTTGTTTATTTTGTCAATATTAGAAATGTGCTGAGTGGTTGTTTTCATACGTAGTGCTCTTCAGTTAAATAGTGAGAACATTATCATGATTGAAGTTGCCCATGCACTTACCTTTTGTAAAATGTGTTACATTTTGATTGAAAAAGCGTGGAGCAAAAATGTCTTGAATGATAAGATGTGAGAAGTACATAATGCTGGCTGTCAATGTGTTTAATGGAATAGATATGTGTGTGTTATAACCAGAATTATGATTTAAAGAGTATTCTTTCATATCAGACCATTAACACAATGAAATTCTTTGGAAAAAAAAGGTTAAGATTTTGAAATGTGGAATGACGCGTCAAAATTTTAGTTCCAAAAGGCGCTAAATCCTTGTTTAATTCCAAAAGGCGCTAAATCCAAAAAAAAAAAAAAAAAAAAAAAAATGTAAAAAAAACTACTAAAGCAGGATTTCTTTAAACATCATTTTAATTATGTTTGGGGGTATATCTTTGAACTGTGTAAAAATCTTGCAGTTTTATTGAAGCAAAAGTGGTCTATCAGAAAACCTTGATTTACTCGAAAACACCAAAAGTGGATTTAGCGCCTTTTGGAATTAAACTCTTCATTTGAACATGTTGACAAGCCGATGGACTTCTGGAAGTCAATCTTATATGGTCCGATTAATCAAAGTACATGATCGGATCAGATGGTTGTCAGGGAGTATGGCGCAATTCAAGAGAATGTTACAGCCCCCATTGTGTTAATCCTCATGTGAAACATGGAGGTGGAAGGGTCTAGGTGTGGGGCTGCATGCGGCTGCTGGTGTTGGCAATCTGCATTTCAATGAAGGCATCATAAATGCAGATATGTTGGAACAGTTACCGTCAAAACAGATGATCCCGTCTGCCACAAAACTGCTTGGTCATCGTTTCATATTCCAGCAAGATAATGACCACAAACTTACTGCATAGAGTGTACAGGCCTTCCTAACCAAGACAAAATTGAAAATCCTCTAGTGCCCTGAGCCCCTTAAAAAGGTGGAATTGGCGCATTACAAGACCTCTTTATTATTATTATTATTATTATTATTATCAACCCAACCCGGGACGAAAAAAACAAACAGTTGAAACCCGTTGAAACCATTTGGTAATTCAACTGTTTGTACTGGTTTTAATTGGGATCCTATGTGACCTTACACCACAACACGACCGTTATGTCGCGAATATAGTTTCTCTATTATTAGCTGAAATAGTCAAATTTGGTTTAAAATATGAGATTCAGGATTTTTGTATTTCTTGAATGAAGGTATCTTAACCTGCCTTCTGTGAAATTTTGATCGCCAGAAATCATGTTAAATATGTTTTTCATCGAATCAAAATTATCAGATATACAGTGCTTGAATGGACGCCGATCTTTGAAGTGGCCCGTTTCTCCCTTGTTTTAAAACTGCTTCAGCCATTTTCCAAAACGTTGGCGCTAATTTTCAGAGGGTTTGCCTTGTGTGAACATGACAAATTATATACCATTTTAAAGGTAATGAATTCTACTGTAATGTCATGTGAAAATCAGCATAATCATTTTCCCCGACTTATTGGTCGTTTTGTGGTGTAAGGTCACATATGGTACCAGTTCATATTCCCGGTTACCAGTTAAGATAAATGGACAGATGCAGCAGACCAGCTTAAACCAACACAGTTTAATGAAATTCATATACCAGTTGATCCCAGTATACAAACCAATTGACATTACTGAATCAAGCCATATGGAAGTTCGATACCAGGAAAAACCAAAATGAAAACAACTTTAAAACCAGTTCAAAGTACCACGGTGTTGAAAGCAACCAGTTTAACTGGATATGCCAGATGAACCCAGAAAAACATAAAAACATCGTAATGGAACAGCCAACCCTGAACATGGACACTTATATTGTTTCCCTTAGGTGGCCGTTATATACATGGCAGTTTTACTGTACATGCCATGAGCGTGCATTTGAAGAGCTTAATTCCAAAAAGGGGCTATAATTTATCCACTTTCCATACAAAATGAGTTAACGATATCAGCGCATTAATAAGCTACGTAGCTATCTACAAATCTGAATGTTAGGACGAATTACGAGATCAAAATCAAAATATGGAACGTTCAATTTTCATATTCCTATAGGCATGTGTACAAAGTTGGGCAAAAAACCCTGACAATCTCCGAAATTGAAAAGGAGTATATACTTCCTTTTGGAAATAATGTATGCTCTTTATTTAAAGAGATCATATAGATCAACATTTAAAGAAAATAAATTCTTGTGCTTCATTATGATTTCTTAAATAACAAATCATATATATTACACAGACATCAAATTGCCTTACAATAAGCAATTATGTTTAGGAAAGTGTAAATTCCGCAGCGCCATGGATAATGGCGCAAACCCTCGCTCACAGCTAATATAGGTGCCAAATCCCAGAGATCTTGATGAATGTCCCTGACAGACGTCATTGATTTTGCCAGCATAGTGATGATTTACATGTATACGCTTTCTAGCAAGAGCGAAATTAAATTGAACTAGATGTTGAATTCGTCACTTAAGACGAATTAAGGTGATACGTGTCGATTTGTTAAGATAAAATGATGATTCCAATAATAACTACTTAATCATCATATCAATACTATTACATCCCCCCGCAAAAAAAAATAAAAAAGAAGAAAAAAATAAAGTAAAAAACAATATTGCCTTGGATTTAAACTCTCGACAATTATACAGTAAGATCTAGAGTGACAGTTTCGTACCACGACACCAGCCCTTGCTCACTTGACAGATATTTACAAAAATGATGGTATATGAGTTAAAGATTGCACGCTGCATTTGCCAATACAAGATATAATGTTGATGCGCGGCAGACTAATCATAATTGTATAAATTCGCATTTTCAACTTTAACCCTCAATATGATGACGTCATAACATTTACTTGGCATAAGTGACGTATGAATTCGTATCTACAACTCATAATCTTTCCGATTATTAAAATAAAATTGGGTGTTTGTGGAACAAAAGTTATGGCCGAATGAAAAAAGGATGTTTTTACCATATTTTGCCAATTTGCGTGCGCGCGTAATTTTGACTTCAACGAGCGCGTTCCTTGTTATTATGAGTCAACACTGGCTCAAATTGATGGAGTGTGTTGAATAATGTACCAGAAATGCCAAACCTGTGTACAAATAATATTTTTCTTATTTATTTGCGTTACGCGCGCACATACGCGAGGCTGACTAATCACAATTGTATGGAAACACACTATAGTGCCTAAATTCCTATTGTTGGATAATAATGACAACACACCTTTTAGAGCATAATCTCAGCTACAACATATCAAAATCCGGGAGAAAATCGATGGAGAATAAGCGAGATATGGACAAAAGTCCGCTTTGATCGATTTCAAAATTGATTAAAATCGGTTAAAATTCGCATTTTCAACTTTAACTTTCAATATTGTTTCGCTGAGCGAAAGTGTGAAGTTTTAATTTTCTTTGACTAGTGGAATCATAGTTATTACGTATTTATTTGCGGGAAATTGTAAAAAGTAAAAGTAGACGCCAACTTCAGACCAGACGAAATAAGGATGCCGTTAGTCTCGGTACGTCTCGGCACGGAGTTCAAATTATAATGTTCTTTTCTTAAATTTGAGCCTAGTTGACTGTCAAGATGATCGTCAAGATGATGTCATTTAGTGTAGTTCCTGCCACAGCAGTAAGTAGGATTATTTATATGACTTTAATAAGTAGAAATGTAAAGTATGAAATGAGGTCGGTTTCTTTAGTCATGATTCGCTGTACAAACTCAATGGCGAGCAATACTTATAACACAGCGGCTCAATTGAAGTGAATGATAGCGGGTATCAAGATTCCCGAATGTCAATGATAGCGGGTATCAAGATTCCCGTATGTGAATGATAGCGGGTATCAAGATTCCCGTATGTGAAAGATTAGTAAGAAAAAATATTATTTATAGATGTGTAATCTTTTAAAGGAGGATTAATTAAGTTGGTACATTGCATTAATTGGTAGTTATGAATTATGCATGTTTATTTAGTACAGGCCAATTCCAACTCAAGTCAAGTAGTCAGACAGTAGATTTGTGAGAGGAATAATTCTGCATTGTGTGTAAATTAAAGAGGTCAGTCCATTCTAATAGACAGAGAGATATATGTATAACTGAGTTAGTGTCATTTAAATAGTGTTGATATTATAAAGATATGTATGGTTGTTTTATGAAGATAATCCTTGTAATAAGATGATTAAGTTTGAAGTCTGAGAAACGGTCTGTTGCATTTATAAAAGTAGATTGACACTGAAGGTTGAATAAGCTCAATGATAATGATGAGACAGGAACATGATTATTGAATTAAGTATAAATTGATATACATTAGCCAGGTATTGATAGTGGCACAATTACACAGTGCATTTAAAGCTAAGAATGATATAAATAGGAGTAAAATCATTAAGAAATGAAACACACAATGCACACAAAGTAACGTGTTAAAAGTAAGATTAATTTATTGATTGCCGGTTCAATTTGTTTGTTTGTTTACACAGATTGAATTATAACTATGATCAACCAAGAGCAAGGCTGAATAAAGAATGAGATCGTAAATCCAATTGAGCAGGGTCTCACGAGTCTTCCTTCGTCGCGCCATATTATTTAATTGCTACGGAACAAGCCGTTGTAAACAGCCTTCAAGAATGGCGGAAGAAGTGAAGAAGTCCCTCAAGCTAAAGCGAAGAGGAGCCAGGTTCGCCAACGGCCTTCAGATGCTGTTGGACGCTAACCGTGGAAAGTCAGAGGTCCAAGGCAAGTATGACTGAGTAAAGCAGGCCTATGAAGATTTGCAGAAAGCACATGATAGCAGTGGATGAGTGACTGCCAAAATGAATTTTCAAAGTTACAGATGGCGTTCCACGATCATTGTGCTCAAACCAGTCAACAGTCACCGAGTCATTCCAGAAGTAGTTCTCCAGTACCGCTATGAGCGGCTGCACAGTCAAGTCCTTCTCCGAGCTGTTTCAAGATGGAGAAGCCAAAGTTGCCCAGGTTTATGGGAGATGTGAGAGACTACTGCGTGTTCAGGTCAGATTTCAAACACTTGATTGATGGTAGATATAGCAATAGAGACGCTATCACTATACTGCGCAGCTGTCTACAAGGACGCCCTCTGGAACTGATCAGAGGAATTGGGTCAGACTATGATGCAGCTTGGGAGCAGTTAGAGTCGGTGTACGGTGACCCCAGATTTGTTGCTGATGCCATCATAAACGACATTAACAAGTTTCGTACATTGAAGGAGAATGAGGATGGCCGGTTTTGCCAGCTGGTTAATCTGGTGAGGAGGAGTTATAACACGTTGAAGGAGGTTGGATGCGGAAATGATATGGACAATAGCAACGTGTTGGCACTCATCGAAAGGAAGTTGAGTGTAGGCGACATGAAGGTATGGTTCAGGTACCAAGGGAAAGAGCAAGCCCCTGTCTCAATGCAGATGCTGCTACAGTGGCTGATTGATGAGATGAAGGCCAGAATCCGGTCTGCAGCACCGCTACGGAACGACACACGTCAGGCATCGATCAATCACATGTCGCAGCCTAAAGAAGAGCCATATAAGGAAAATCAGTATCGGCAGAAGCAATATGAGCCAAAGCAGTATCAGAACCAGCAGCAATATCAGCAGAAGCAATATGAACCAAGCCCACGCTGCTGGATTTGTCCATCGGAGGATCACTGGGTGGACCAGTGCAAGAAGCTCACATCTAAGACAGCAGCAGACCGATTAAGGTTTTTAAAGGAAAACCATGCTTGTTTCAGCTGTTTAAAGAAGGCAGGGAGAGGCCAGAACCTGCAGGAGAAGGAAGAAATGCCCAGAACAAGGATGCAACTATTTCCATCACCCCTTGCTACATACAGATGTTGATAACAGAGAAGAAAGCAGGGACGGAAAGAAAGCAGGAGTGGGTGTAACAGTAGCTGGCAGCAAAGAAGCAGTCTTACCAATACTGACAGTAGAGGTGGTAGCTGGATGGAAAGGCAAGAAAGGTAATCTTCTTTAGACTCAGGAGAACAGATTAGCCTTATTCGAAATGAGTTTGCGGGAGAGTTGCAACTGAAAGGAACGGCAACAACAATAACTGTTACAAAAGTTGGTGGAGAAGGAACAGTGCTGAATACCATGAGGTACAGGGTACCAATACGGAAAGCTGATGACCGATCGCTGGCTACAATCTACGTGAATGCAGTAGGTATCCCCTGCATAAGTGATTCAATGGCCGCGATAGAAACAACAGGACTGGCAAATAAGTTCAAACTTAATGAAGGAGATCTACTGCGAGGGAAGGGAGAAATATATTTGCTAGTAGGTGTTGACTGTCCCCAGATGCACAGCGGAGAGGTACGTCAGGTGGAAAGCTTGTGTGCAAGGAATACCCCAGTTGGGTGGGTTGTGTTTGGAACAACACCGGAAGATTGCACAAGTAGTACAGCAATTTTGCTCGTGCAGTTAACAAGTCCAGTGGATCTGACTGACTTCTGGACGATAGAGACTGAAGGAGTGAAATCCAAAGGTTGTCAGTGTGAAAGGAAAGAAATAACAGTACAGGAAGCAGCCGAGGAAAGATTGATCAGATCGTCTGCAAAGAAAGTCGGCAAGCAGTGGGAGGTAGGGTACCCCTGGAACAAGGACCCAAAAGAACTGCCTGACAACAGGTTCCAGGCAGAAAAAAAGTTATGCAGGCCAAGGAGAAAAGACTGAGACTGAGAAACAAAATCAGAAACATGCAGAAGCATATGACAAACAGATGAGAGAGCTGGTTGCAAATGGATTTGCCAAAAAAGATGTCGAAGGAAGAGCTTTGCAGTACTACAGGGCCAGTGCACTACATTTCCCTTCATGCAGTTGTTAGACCGGAAAAGAAAAGCACGCCAGTGAGGATAGTTTTCAATTCTTCAGCATCGTTCAAAGGTCATCGACTGAATGATTACTGGATGAAAGAGCCAGACCTTTTGAACAATTTGGTTGGTGTTCTCCTCAAGTTTAGAGAAAATTAAGTGGCCCTTTGTAGCGACATCTCCAAAATGTATCACCGAGTTCTTATTCCCGAGAAAGATCAGCAAGTTCACAGATTCTTGTGGAGAAACATGGAGACTGATCGAGAGCCAGATGTTTACAAGATGCAAGTGGTCACGTTTGGTGACAAGCCAGCACCAGCCATGGCCCAGGTAGCTCTGAGACTTACTGCATAACAGGGAGAAAGCAAGTATCCAGAAGCCGCTTCTGTACTAAAGAGAAACATCTACATGGATGACATCTGTGATTCGGTGAAAACAGAAGAGGAAGCCAGAAAGCTCAGTACAGAGGTAGATGAAGTGCTAGCAGAAGGAGGATTCAAAGTAAAAGGCTGGCTGTCGAAAAAGACGTTAGACACCGGGGCAGGCAAAGTTTCTAGAAGAAATAGCTGCAGAGAAGGTGTTAGGTGTTGTTTGGGACAGAGAAAAGGATCAGCTCTCATACAAAGTAAAGTTCGATGAGACTTTGCTACAGCCAGTCGAGAACAACACACAGAAGCTGACCAAGAGGAAAATCCTGAGCCAGATAGCGCGGATTTTCGACCCGATAGGTTTTGTTGCGCGAGTCATGGTTAGAGCGAAAATGGGAATGCAGAAACTTTGGCAGAGAGGCTATGACTGGGACGAGATCCTACCTGAGGAAGAGCAAATAGAATGGAGAGACCTGTTTGAGGAATTGTCAAAGCTGAATGATGTCACGCTTCCAAGATGTCTTACGCCATCCGATGCTAGAGGTGATCCAGTGTTATGCATTTTCTGTGACGCCTCAGAAGATGCTTATGGAGCATGTGCATACCTCAGATGGGAGACTGAAGATGGAAAGTATAAGTCACGATTCATTGCAGCAAGGTCAAAGGTTGCACCTTTAAAGACAGTGACAATTCCTCGTTTTGAACTACAAGCAGCAGTTTTAGCAGCCAGACTCTACAAATCAATCACTGATTAGATGAGACTACAGGTGCAGAAAGTAGTGTTCTTCACCGATAGCATGATTGCACTTCAGTGGATCAAGTCTTCAGCAAGAACCTACAAACCATTTGTATCAAGCAGAGTAGGGGAAATTCAGACTCTCACAAACCCCTCTGATTGGAAGCACATCCCTGGAATTGAGAACGTAGCAGACAAAGTGTCCAGAGGGATAGCAGTTGGAAAGCTGTCAGAGGAGTGGAAGAGTGGTCCTGAATTTATGCAGAGAGAGGAAGCAGAATGGTCTACAAACAAGGCACTAGTGGATCAGAATGCAGTGAATGCAGAAAAGAAAAAGGTGCAGTCAGTCCTAGCGATGAGTGGGAAATCTGAACCTATTGACTGTAAGCGGTTCTCCAGCTGGAGAAAGTTACTCAGAGTAACGGCATATGCGTTAAGATTTGTCCAGAATCTAAAATTAAGAATCCAGAAAAGGGCTGTGCCAGAGGACATGGGTACCCTGACCCCGCTGAGCTGGACACAGCAGAGATTTACTGGATTAAAACAGCGCAAACAATCATTCACACTGAGCTGGGAAAGGGAGAATTCAAAGCGCTGACGCCATTCACCGACGAGGAGGGAGTTATTCGAGTAGGTGGCAGAATTGACAAGTTAGTAACGTCGTATGAAGCTAAGCATCCAGCGTTACTTCCAGCAAGCCATGACATATCAATTCTGATCACTCGACACATGCATGAGCTCGGTCATTACGGAGTTGAATCCACAGTTTTGGATCCTGAAGGGGCACAGACTAGCAAAGACAGTGAAGCATCGCTGTGTAAAGTGCAGATCAGCAGAAAGTAAGAGACAAACGCAGCTGATGGCTGACCTACCCAGGAACCGACTAGCCCCTCACACACCGCCGTTCCACTTCACAGCAGTAGACTACTTTGGTCACATCGTAGTAAAAGTGAGTCGGAACAAGAGAGCCAATCACTATGGAGTCATTTTCACATGTCTCAACACCAGAGCGGTTCATCTTGAGCTAGCCACTGACTGTTCAACGATGGAATTTCTGCAAGTTCTTCGTAGATTCTTCGCAGTGAGAGGACAACCGGCAGAGATTCTCAGCGACAACGGAACGCAATTCGTCGGAGCACAGCGGGAGCTTCGCGAGATGATCAAAGGGTGGTCTGAAGATGAACTCAAAGACTTCTGTGCGGAAAAGGGAGTACAGTGGAAATTCATCACACCCGGAGCACCACACCAGAATAGGTGCGCAGAAGCATTGGTGAACAGTTGTAAGCTTGCTCTTAAAAAAGCGATAGGTGAGCAGGTGCTCACACCATTTGAGTTGTTCACATGTTTCTTTGAAGTCGCGAATTTAGTGAATGAACGACCAATAGGTAGGAAAAACAATGATCCAGATGAGGGATCGTACTTGTGTCCCAATGATATGTTGCTAGGAAGAGCATCGATAAATTTACCACATGGTCCGTTTAAGGAAACGAAAAATCCGCGGCACCATGTTGAATTTGTTCAAGGCAATGTAGATTCCTTTTGGAAACAGTGGACAAGAAACGTTCTACCACTACTTGTACCACGAATAAAGTGGAACTCTGACCGTAGAAACATTCGCGTAGACGACATTGTGATGACGGTAGATTAGTAAGAAACAAGATTATTTATAGATGTGTAATCTTTTAAAGGAGGATTAATTAAGTTGGTACATTGCATTAATTGGTAGTTACGAATTATGCATGTTTATTTAGTACAGGCCAATTCCAACTCAAGTCAAGTAGTCAGACAGTAGATTTGTGAGAGGAATCATTGTGCATTATGTGTAAATTAAAGAGGTCCGTCCATTCTAATATACAGAGAGATATATGTATAACTGAGTTAGTCTCATTTAAATAGTGTTGATGTTATAAAGATATGTATGGTTGTTTTATGAAGATAATCCTTGTAATACGATGATTAAGTTTGAAGTCTGAGAAACGGACTGTTGCATTTATAAAAGTAGATTGACACTGAAGGTTGAATAAGCTGAATGATAATGATGAGACAGGAAACATGATTATTGAATTAAGTATAACTTGATATACATTAGCCAGGTATTGATAGTGACACAATTACACAGTATATTTAAAGCTAAGAATGATATAAATAGGAGTAAAATCATTAAGAAATTAAACACACAATGCACACAAAGTAACGTGTTAAAAGTAATATTTATTTATTGATTTCCGGTTCAATGTGTTTGTTTGTTTACACAGATTGAATTATAACTATGATCAACCAAGAGCAAGGCTGAATAAAGAATGAGATCGTAAATCTAATTGAGCAGGGTCTCACGAGTCTTCCTTCATCGCGCCAAATATGATGACGTCATGACATTTACTTGGCATAAATGAGGTATGAATTCGTATCTGCAACTCATAATCTATCTGAATATTAAAAGAAAATTGGGTGTTTGTGGACTTTTAAAGAACTTATGGCCGAATAAAAAAAGGATGTTTTAACCATATTTTGCGAATTTGTGTGCGCGCGTAATTCTTTCTTTGACGCGCGCCTACACCATTAATATAAGTAAACAAAGACTCAAATTGATAGGGTGCGTTAAGGGATGTATCTGGATTGCAACACGTGTAACAAAACGACATTTTTCCAATTCATTTTCGTTACGCCCGCAAAAATGCGTGCGCCGACGCGAACGCGCGGACATTTTTGAAACGCTTAAAATTGTCTAAAACACATAGTAAATTACTCGGGTTGGGGTTTTGAGCATTTAACATTTTTTTTTTAATTGACGGACGCGTACGCGCGCGTCTCCGAGTGTATTTGCATGTGCATGGGCTTAAAACATCACCATTGACCTGATAAATATTGATTCAAAATTTGAATTGAAATTGATAACTCATGACTGAGATATGATTATTAAAATTTGACAAAATGGCGTCCTGATGACGTCACAGTGATGTGACGTCACTAAAAAGCTTAGCAGATCTAAGTTAGATCATGATCTATCATCATGTGAAGAATCATGACAATTGATTAATCTTATCCTGAGATATGTGGCGCACAACATTAGAAAGAATACATAAATAATAAATAATAAATAAAAATTCGAACAAAATCAAAAGGTGATACGTATGATATACGTATCACCTAATTATGAAGACAATGAGTGATTTCAAGTTCGGTGTTTAATGCTGGTGTTAGTGTTTAATAAACACTAACACCGGCCTAAACACCGAACTTGAACTCTTGCAGTGTTAGGAGTTGACCTCTGGAATTTTGCAACTTCCGGTGACTGGTGTTGTAATTTCATGGAAATGTCGTCTGCTTGAACTGAGCTTCATGGCTGGTGTTAAGGATTTGCGTACAAATTTCCCATTCACTAACACTATCCTAGGGATTTAAGAAATGGTGATTTCAAGTTCGGTGTTAGTGCAGTGTTAGAGCAGAAGTATGTATACGATTAATTTATAATTGATTAGAAATTGAAACGATTAATGAACCAATTAATTCGAAGACGGTTTTTTAGTCTAGTCGACAGTCAGCTCGGGTTGACGATCCAACTAAAATTAAACCAACGTACAAGATAACTAAAAAACAAAAACAATTAGGCAATAAACAAAGTGATGCTATACACAAAAATAACTGAAAAAACCTGTTTTTTTCTTTTCCACTGCATGTACGCCTACCATATATTTATCTAAAGATCTACCTGAGGCCTACCTACTACTAGTAGAAGACGCCAGTTCTAAAGTAGTATACGGAAGAAATTGTGGTATATTTTTAAAATGTATCATTAGTAATGTTATCAAATTGACCCTCGTTCATTTGTCAAGTGACCGCCACCAGCCTCCCCCCCCTCCCCCCACCCCCCTCTTCCCCCGACGCCAATGATTCAGTGTGAACGTCAAATCAATGAATTAATCATAACGTAGGCTAGTCAATCTTAATTTAGAACATGAATTGAATACTTGTGTTTGCAAATATCGATAACACACGGTCTATAAAGTACATATAGATTTACCCTATCTCTTCTTGAATATTTAGTATAAAAAAGAAACACAATTGAGGGTTAGGCCTATTATTTTGTAAGCCTATGGACTATAATGATACAATATTGGGGATACATTGTTTGTTTGTTTCGTATGACATATATGCACATTTATAAATTCAAGTTTAGGTTTCTCAGCCAGGTCAGAGCAGCATCTGTTGTCTGATGAATCCCCTCAAAACTATCAGGGAAACATCGGAGAGGGCAGTCGTTTACCACATGCTTCACTGTATGGTCTGGGTTCCCGCAGTCACATGCAGGGCTGTCTTTCATTTTCCATCGGTGGAGATGATGGGCTGACCTTGCATGAGTGTTCTTATCCTGTTCAGAGTCACCCATTGCTTTCTGGGGAGGTTGAACCCTGCTGGCTCTGACGTAGGGTCATGTACAAGGTCATGGTTAGGGAAGTCGGACTCTGCCCAGGTTTTGCGCCATTCTCCTTTCAGATCAAACTCTTCTAGAGACTTTGCAGTCCAAAAGGGTGTCCGTGATTTGAGGCGCATTTTGGGTAGGTTTCCTAGGTCTTCGTGGATAGGTAGGTCTGGGTTGGTGGAGGTGCGGTGTAGTTCCTTGCGCATTATCTCCTGTCTGCGTACACCAGGGGGAGCGATGTGGGAGAGAGCAGGTAGCCATTGAAGAGGTGTTGACTTAAGGGTGCCAGTAATTATTCTCATAGCCGAGTTCAAGATTACATCTACCTTCTTGGTATGGCAGCTCTCTGTCCACACTGGTGAGCAGTACTCTGCAACAGAGTAGACTAGAGCTATGCAGGCTGTTCGGAGGGTTTGTGTGCCTGAACCCCAGCTATTACCTGCAAGCTTCCGGATAATGTTGACTCTGGTCTTCAGTTTTCCAGAAACCCTCTTGAGATGTTCACGATAGGTGAGGCTGCGGTCCAGGGTAACTCCAAGGTATTTGGGAAACTCTTCATGCTTAACTGTTTTGCCACAGAAGGTGACATTCAGTTCTGTTTTCGCTTGTCGGTTACTGAGGTGGAAGGCAGTGGTTGTAGTCTTATTGGGATTGGGACGAAGGCGCCAGTAGGTGAAGTAGTCCTCCATCTTCTTCATGTCCTCGGTGAGGGTACTGCTAAGTACGTTGAATTCGGTGGATTGGGTAGCTAGTGCAAGGTCATCTGCATACGCAAATTTCCTGGACGTGGTCTCCGACATGTCACTTACGTAGATGTTAAAAAGCATCGGGGCCAAGACAGATCCTTGAAGGAGGCCGTCGTTGAGGGTTCTAGCCTAGCTTGTTTGTCCTCCAAGTGAAACTCTGAATCTTCTGTTGCTGAGTATGGAAGCAAGGATGCGCATGGTTGTCTGACACTTGAAGATGCGGGACGCTTTGAGTAGCAGGCCATGTCTCCATACAGTGTCGTAGGCTGATGAGAGGTCAATCAGTGCCACGCCCGTTTTGAGGGCGCGCTGATATCCTGCCTCGATGAAGGTAGTGAGGGCTAGGACTTGGTCGGAACAGCTCCTTTTCGGTCTGAAGCCTGCTTGCTCCTTCGGTAGCACATGTTCTACCAATGGGCTAAGCCTGACTAGAAGGAGGCGCTCGAACAATTTGTAGGATGTGCACAGAAGAGAGTTGGGACGGTAGCTTGCAGGGTCGTTCGCAGGTTTCCCTGGTTTGATGATCGCAATCACTTTGGCCTCTCTCCAAGCCTTTGGGATAACTCCGGAAGAGTGGATGTGTGTGAAGAATGAGGCCAGCCAGCCGCGGCCTTTTGGTCCAAGGTTCTTCAGGAATTCTGGGTAGATTCCATCAATTCCCGCAGCTTTCCCTGATTGTGTGGATGAGAGACCAATGTCGACATCTTCTCTAGTGTATGGTCTTGCAAGTGGGGAAGTCTTAGCTGATGTTGAGTAGGACTTAGGTAGGACTTTACGTGATGCCTTTGTAGAAGGTACCTTGGAATTGAGGAGCAGGCGTGAAGCAACAGCATTTGCTGTTACTTTAGGAGGTTGATGTTGAACCGGGGTTGCTGCTCCAAGATGTCGAAGAAGGTTCCAAGCCTTCCGGCTCGAGTGTGTAAAGTTGAGATCTTCTACCGTCTCTTGACAGCGCTTTTGTCTAGCTGTGTCAAGGGAATCCAAAAGTTATGTTGCAATGTCTGGATCACCAGTGGATTCATACTGCTTGAGGAGCTCTTCTGATTCTGGCAGCCAGCAAGGTGTGAAGACTTTACGAAAGCCACGAGGGATGTGTTTCTTGGCAGTGTCCTTGAGGATATTGCAGAAGGATGTGTAGCTTTTGGGGACTGGTTCAAGATTGGTGATTTGCTCCTCCATGTCATCTGTAAAGGCTTTCCAGTCAGCTTTCCTAAAGTTCCATCGTGGTTGGGGCTTTGATTGGATAATAGGTATCTCTAATCCAATATGGATTAAAGCTGGACGATGTTGGCTATGAGGGAAGAGAGGAAGTATCTTGTGAGATGCATGTAGTGGGCGGCCATTGCTGGTTTTGGACAGAAAGCAGAGATCCGGATTGTAATCCCTTCTCCATCTGCTTGAGTGGAAAGTTCCCGGTTGTTTGGCATCATGAAGGAGGTAACGGTCACAGGGTGATGCCCACATATCCAGTTGCTCTCCATTCGCGTCATCTTTGGCATAGCCCCAGGATGAGTGATGACTGTTGAAATATCCAGCATGGACTTCAGGGTGGGTATGGGTCTGAAGTGCAGGAGAGGGCCAGTTCGTTTTTGGTGGTTTATATATGTTTGTGATTGTTATATCTCCAACTTTTACGGTGGCCGTGAAGATGTCATTATTGGAGGATTCCTCAAGGACACAGAAGTCTGTCAGGTCATGTATAAGGTAGGTAGCAACTCCATACTTGGCGTGGTGCACGGCCGCAATGAGCTTGAAGCCGTTGACGCGGAGCTTAGATTCACACGTCTCATCACGGATATGGGTTTCTTGTAGAAGGATAATGTCGACGTCGAGATCCTTTGTTGATCTAGTGAGGTAGTCACTTTTTGCGCGTGACATACCTTCAGCATTAATTTGGTATATGCGGAGAGATGTCCCTATTATGCGAGATGGTTGGCCTTGATAAGGGCCATTACGGGGCGTTTGGCCCTGAGGAGGGCCATTCATAGATTGACTTGGGGAAGTCATCGCAGGTACACCAGGTTGTTGGTTGCGCATGTCTGGTTGATGGCATTATTAAGGAATGTTTCCAAACAGGGTGGACCACGAGAAGGTTGCCATATTCCACCATACATTATTAAGATCGATAAACAACCCATACGAGTCTGATCTTGACTCTAATTAATAGTAATTAATTAGGTCATATGGTAATTACTTTATGTACGCAAAAATAACGTAAACAAACAACGTAATGCACAATTCAAATTCATATCATAGCTCTGACTCTGAGCTGCTTGAGACGTCGCTATGTACTTTTCCAAGACCAAGTGGATTTTTATAGTTTACACAGACTTCAATCATAGTTAAAGGGATAGTTGAGTATTGGTCAAACTTAACTTTAGTAACCAAAACCTGCACCATTACGGTGCAAACTAATAGTTATAACTCCACCATGCTCGAAAAGTATACACAATTACAAGCGACAAAGTAAAGCCCCTGTTATCATTAAAAAAGAGCCGTTACAACTCAAAAGTCAAATTAACTTAAGCGCTAGCGTTCTAGGTCCTCCTAATACGGAACTGAAACTGAATTTTTTTTTGCACGCTAATTGTGCTTAAAATTATACATATGATACGGTACTTACCACCGATTCATTCTCCAATATGTGATCCAACTATCGGTTGGATTAAAATTATGGTTTTTTCCCTCCATTCCGCTAAAAATCAGTGATTTATGCGCCTCCTCGACTTCTCTCCATGTGTTAGCGCGACTCCGAACAGATTTTGAACGAAAGATGATCGCGATGCATGGCCGCCGCGGCGATGCGAACGGCGAACGGCGATGGCGATACACATTGTATATGCGCGGTAAGCATAGGAGGACCTAGAACGCTAGCGCTTCGCGCTAGCATTCTCTAAAAGTGATGTCCGGACGTCAATCACTTTTATATTATATTTTGAAAGCAAATTTCACAACAATGAGAGCATTTAAATGGGAATTATTATTATTTCCCATGTTTCTTTTAATGATCTTTCACATGGAATTGAAATCAACCAAATCAGTTACAATTAATTTTGGGGGGGCACTACGGAAAATACCAATACTCAACGCTCCCTTTAATACCATCACCAGCTTGCTGAAAATAGATGTAGCCTCTGACATAGACCTGTCCTGTGCTGTGTCCATCCTTTTCTGTGTAACTGAAAGTGTAAGTCATAATAATTAATAATATTTTAATAAATGATATGTTATGTTAACAATTTGGCTCATTTTACTTTATAAAATCATGATAATTGGTTCAACTTTTTAGTCCCAAATGACACTTGTCACGCGAGTCACAATCATGTGTCACGCGAGTCACATTTTCAAATGGCGATTGACTTGAAAAGAAAAGTCAAGGGATAATACAATGATGTCTTATTATTGCCTAATGTCTCAAAATGAACTCCAGAAAATTTGGTGTAAATGGGACAAGTACTTTCATACGAAAATCCAGTCAAGTACAGTAAGGTCAGAAACCTTCAATAGTGTCGCGTCACGCGAGACACAACAGAAAAAATGACATATCTCCAACAAGAATGACTTAAAATCAAAGATTTCTGTTTAATAATGTGTATGGTCAATACAGTGATTGAAATATGTAAAAATAACGGGTCTGCAAATTAAAGTTGTCATGTACTTAACCTTAACAAGGGTGGAATGTTGTATTAATGTCACGCGAGTCACAATGGAATGGCTGATATGAAGATACTTTGTATTAATTTACCTTCTATTTGTTATTGAATATGATATTATTAATTTATGTTCAGAATATAATGTACTGTAAGATAAAATTAAGTCAATTATTAAATTTTAATTGATGATACTTTGGATTTGCTATTGAATGTTAAATTTAATTTCTGTTAAGAATATAACACAAGTTAAACAATTTTAATTACTCAATTTTAATTAAACATAGTTTGTAAAAATGTAATTTGTATAAATGGAATACGATAAATTTAATTTGTGTTAGGAATTTTACATGAATTAAGACTTGTTTTATTACTCAATCTTTATACCCTGTATTGCTTCCCTTTTGATATTACATTTGATTGTTAGATCTACTCGTTATTGAGTATGATAAACTTAATTTATGTTAGGAATATGATATAAAATAGATAGTGGGTTTTGATATCCTTTAATTAAATAATTTCCATGCTCTTATTTTTGCATTTTTGTGATGCTTATTATTGTAATTTTCCAAAAGATTAGATTCAATATTTAGTTAGTATTACATATTTAAAAGTAAGTAACGAATCAGTAAAGTGGTTCTTTGTTTTTGTTATATTAAAATTAAAAGTAAATGAGAATATGAATTATAATAATCACATTTTTAATGTTAGTGCCTTTCTTGCCAAATGCATTCATACATATGTATCATTTTGTTGTATTTTGATGTTAAATTATATGATTTTTATTGTGTTGTAGTTTTTTTATATTCATGTATGTTCATATGTTCATGTACGCAAGGCATTTTAGTCTTCGGACTACAGTCTTGTTAATTTTGTTCAATAAATACCGATATATCTATCTATCTACCATTTATGTCAAGCTATTTTTATTAGTACCTGTATATGTTTATAACTCGACTCGTTAATTGGCCAGAACTAGCAGAATGTTGTACTTACTTCTTTTTTTCTAGTACTATCTAGTAGATGTAGTACTAGCCTAGTCTACTACTCTAAGTCTCTAGACTAGTCCTAGCCCTAGGATAACTAGTTACTTTAGTACACCAACCGGGCACCAACCCTGTCAGTATCAAGACAGGCCGGATAGGCCTAAATATGTCTTAAGAATATAGCATACTCTATCCTGGCCCCTGGGTAAACCTAAGGCGAAGCTAAGTCTAAGATCGAGTAAGATTAAGGCTAGCAATTTAGCATCACCCTAGCCCCCCCCGGGGCCGGCATGCTAGCCTATTAATTAAGGCTAATCCCTACTTAGCATGGCCTAGGGCTAGGGCTAAGCCTAAGACTTCACTTAGTCTTAGATTTAGACACGGGCGTAGCGAGTTACGTAACACCTATTCAACTGGGGGGGGATGAATGAATAGATCATCCCCCCACTTGAATGGGTATCAATGTCATGTCTACGCCCGTGGATTTAGATCTATTGTTTAAATTTTAGACACTAGACATGCAAAGACTAGGCAGCCATAAAGCAAACATTTGTCTCTGTTTATTCCACTTGCTGTACTGCAATGACTGACGCTATTACGGTCTAGACTAGACTACTGACTAGTTCTACTATTACTAAGTAGTCCAGTTTATTTCTGACTAGATCTAGGCCTACTGCTTACTGGGCCTATACCCAGGCGAAGCCAGGCAAGCACGGTCGAACTATAATATAATAATTACATGAATAATTAAGCAATATTCCATGCAGCATGATATCACTATCAGTACCAATAAAAATAAGACTAGCTAGATAAGTCATACCGTACCAACTACTTCGGTAGTACCAAGTCAAGTAGCTAGCTCCGTGTGTCAAATAATTAAATGTAGTTAATTGATTGGTTGATTGATTGATTTATTGATTGATTGATTGATTGATTGTTAGATTGAATGATTGATTGGTAGATTGACTCGATTCATTCACCATAATTATAAATTATTTAATTCAATGATTGTTTTATTAACTCACTCTATTATATTACTGATCACTCACTCATTGATTGGTTGATTGATTGTTAGATTAAATGATTGATTGATAGATTGACCGAATTCATTCACCATAACTATAAATTATTTAATTCAATCATTGTTTTATTAACTCACTCTATTATCACTGATCACTCAATCATTGATTGGTTGATTGATTGTTAGATTAAATGATTTATTGATAGATTGACCCAATTCATTCACCATAACTATAAATTATTTAATTCAATCATTGTTTTATTAACTCACTCTATTATCACTGATCACTCAATCATTGATTGATTGATTGATTGTTAGATTAAATGATTGATTGATAGATTGACCCAATTCATTCACCATAACTATACATTATTTAATTCAATCAGTGTTTTATTAACTCACTCTATTATATCACTGACCACTCACTCACTCTCTTTCACATGCATGCACATACGCCGTTAACGGCCACGCGCAGACTAAGAACGCCGCAACTCCTGGCGTAATGCGTAGTGAATGTTCCGCTGCGTATATCACTGTTCAGCTGCAAATCAATATATTTTGTCAAAATTCGCGCATGACACTTGTGACACGTCTTTATAATTATTCTAATAACAAGAGAAATAATGCAAATGGTATGATTTTACATTTACTAAATGGCAGAACTGCGTATTATCGTCTCAGATTACCCTGAATTATGAACAGCAGTATCATAAACATAATGATTGAAATGATTTGAAAAAGGGTTTCGGCATTTTCGTCGGCATTTTTAGCCCTTTTTGTTCTTTTTCGCTGGTGTTAGGGCGGTGTTTAGATATCAATAGCACTATCGGTATCGGTTCTCCCAAACCGAACAGCTAATTTTTAGCTCGATTTAAGCAGCTCTTGGAGTAACACCACTCTAACACCAGCCCAACACCGAACTTGAAATCACTCATTGTTAGCATTGTTAGATTGTGATCACAGTACTGAGAAAGCCTCTACGTACGCGTAAACCTGAGCAGCAAAATCACGGATATTTGGACATTTCAACAATCTGCAAATATGTGATTTCTTCAAATTTTTAACAAGCTGTCATGAGAGCCTCCCAGGACCTTAAAGTGAATCAATATGACATGTTAAAGGCCAAACTGTGAGTTAAAGTGTTGAGTTAGTTTTCATATTATATGAATATATAACCATTATACGGCCACGTACTACACACCACCGGGGCAGAGTCGGCCAAATATATATCTCAGTGACTATATAGTTTCCACTCATCGCGACGTGGTCACTATACCATAACAGTTTTCAAACTCTTTGTTAGAAAACAATACCGTTTACCCCCTCCTTTCATCACCGTACCCCCTACTGAATGGAGGGTCCGAACAGTGCAACAAGTGACAAGAAAGCGGCCCGAGTTGGGGCAGGGAGGACGACAAGAAATTCTCAATCGAGCGACAACACACAGATCCCAATTTCTGAATTGCTCAGCAACAAAGACTTCCTCGACGTTATCAAAAAAACAATCAAGAAAACGATAAGAGAGGAGTTACAAGAACTTAAACAAGAATTCGCGAAACTCTCGAATCAAGTTGACACGAACGAGGCGAAAATTGTCTCACTCCAAATCGAGACAGACAATAAAACTAAACACATACTTGATCTTGAAAAACGACTAAAGACCCAGGAAGACACCACGAACAGACCACAACGATGCCGAGCAATACTCTAGGAGAAATTGCATTCGAGTTTTCGGTGTACCGGAAAACTCTGGAGATCAGCCTGACAGCATCATCATGGCCATCGCCAAGGAGAAGCTTGGAGTTGATCTACAACTCAAGGATATCGACCACAGCCACCGGATCGGGGCGATCCGGAGACAAGATATTCCAGGCAGAGGGACTACACAACCAGCTACACCAACAACATCGACCTCAGGTGGTCCGGGGAGCACGACCACGTCGACATCGTGGGCCGCTGTAGCTGATAAGACGACGCGGAGGACGGAACGGCTTCATCACCGTCCGATCATCGTGAAGTTTTCGACATATCGAGCAAAGCAGACTGTGATGGCGGTTAGACGGCGGCTTAAAAATACCGGGATAACAATCGCGGAGGACCTGACCTCCCAGAACTACGAGATACTGAAGGAGGCAAGATCATCGCCGAAGGTGACAGCAGCGTGGTCATCTGATGAACGAATCCTCGTAGCTCTCCCTGCAACGAACGGCAAGTCAATCAGGAAAGTCATCGGCACAATAGAAGAAGCACGGAAACTGAGGTAAATACATGCAATATATAGAACGAACAGAAAGACAAAACAAAACAAAAACAATAGAGATAAAGAGATATAAATGGAAGAACTTAATATATTTTCCCTGGGAGGTTCCCGACCCTCTCAATTGACTTTACTTTGAATGAACTCATTATTATTTGTTCTAATTTAGTTTCATTTGTTGTTGTTGTTGTTGTTGTTTGTTTTTTGTTTTGTTTTGTTTTTTTTACTTACGCTACAGTTTGTGGTTAGGCTATTGATTTCTGCAGTTGTTGTTGATGTTATTGGGTAAATGGGGAAGAATTTCCCGTGTGTAATATGCAATAAATTAGTTAAGGACAATCAAAAAAGGGTCTTAAATGCACGACATGTAACAAATGGGTTCATATCTCTTGCTCTGACGTCACAGATGAACAATATAATAATCAATGTGAACATTTTTTAGATTGTGAATGTCGAAAATGTTGCATGAAACACATGCCATTCTATGATGAAAGGACTGGATTTATATGTGAGACTTTAAATACGAAATCTAATAAACGAATTCAAAATGTAGTATCAGGAGAAAGTACACAGTTTAGTAAAAATTGGTTTAAATTGTGTTCACTTGAATGTAGTAAGTTTGTTCAAACACTTTGATGAAATTAAGACTCTTTTATGTAATAATAATATTCATATATGTGCACTTAATGAAACTAGGCTTGATGATAATATTATAGATTCGGAAATTGCTATTGAGCATTACTGCTTAATTAGAAAAGATCGTAATAGACAAGGTGGTGGTGTTGCTATCTATATCCATGAAAGTTTAAAATTTGAGAATATAATTAATGAAACATTCATAAATTTAGAAGCAGTCATTTTGAAAATTAAATTGAAGAAGGCTAAACCACTAGTTTTTATTACTTGGTATAGACCTCCCAATTCACCTCGTGATGTTTTGACTATGTATGAGAATATGCTATCTTCAATCGAATCAAATGATACAACTGTTTTAATGATGGGAGATGTAAATTTTAATATTCTACAAAGCCCTTTAAGTGCTGAATGCAAATTATATTGTCAGTTAAATGATATATTTGATTTGCATCATGTTAATACAAATAAATGCACCCGTGTTACACAAAGATCGCGTTCTCTTCTTGACCACATACTATGTAATGATTTGAACAATATAAGCACTTGAGATGTAATGGATAAAGGTTTTAGTGATCATTCTTTGAGTTTTGTATCTTTGAAAGTAGGGCATGTAAGTGATACATTGAATCACGTTAAATTAGTTTCTTTTAGAAAATCTAAGGGTATTGATGAAAATGCATTCAGGGCAGACATGAGGTCTCAGAAATGGTCGGAAGTGGAAGATTATTGTGATTTAGATGAAGCGATCACCATATTGGAACAGCTTGTATTAGAAGTAGTAAATAAATATATGCCAATAACAACTAAAAGGGTACGGAAAAAACACTCTCCATGGATTAATGAGTCTATATTTAATTTAATGAAAGAACGCGATGAAACTAAAAAAAGAGCTAAACATACAAACAGCGATGATGATTGGAAAGATTATAAAAAGTTGCGTAATTAAGTTACGTACGCAATTAAAAAGCAATATTATACTGAACAAATACAAAACTATCAAGATACGGTAGATCAAAATCTTGGGAAGTTCTTAATTCCTTGCTACCTCAGAAATCAAATAACATTGGTGTCAGCCAAAATAGTGAACAATTGGTCAATGAATTTAATAATCATTTTGCCAGCGTCGCTGAGAAGTGCAATGTTGTAAATGATGCTGTTGATGTTAATTATGATGTTAATCACAAAGGAAATGTTTTCGAGTTGCATTGTGTTTCTAATGCTGAGGTTTTAAAAGAAATATTCTCATTGAAAAATAAAAAGTATTTTGGTATTGATGGAATAAGCTCATTTATTTTGAAATTATGTGGAATTGATATTGTTAAAAGTATAACATGTATTATAAATAAATAAATCAGTCAAGGTGTAGTCCCAAAAAGTCGGAATATTGCGAAGATAATACCGATTTTTAAAAAAGGCGACAAAGCCAATCCAGATAACTATATACCAATCTCATTATTACCTGCGGTTTCAAAACTATTAGAAAGGGTAATTCAACGTCAACTTGTACGCTTTTTAACAGACAATAATACTTTGACTAAACACCAATCTGGATTTAGATCGAAGCATTCAACAAGTACAACCTTAATTCAAGTTACAGATGAATGGCTTATGTATCTTGACAATGGTATGTACACAGGGGTAGTTGCGGTTGACCTACAAAAGGCTTTTGACTTGGTCAATCATGATATTCTTTTAGCCAAGCTTACTGCTTGTACTGGATTGAAAGGAAAATCGTATGAATGGTTCTATAGCTATTTGAATGATAGGCGAATAACCACTTCAATTAACAATACAATGTCAACCGAACTACCTGTGTCACATGGCGTACTACAAGGTTCTATACTGGGACCAATTCTGTTTCTTATTTTTATTAATGACATGCCGAATTGTTTTAATAATTGTTCAGTGCATTTATACGCGGATGATACGGTGTTATACTATTCAAATAAAAACCCGCAATCTATTGAAAATGTATTAAATGTTGAATTGCAGAATTTACAAGTATGGATGGATCGTAATAAATTGAAGATTAATTGTACGAAAACAGTATGTATGTTAATAGGTACTAAATGTATGTTACATAAGCATGGTAAATTGAAGTTGTATATATACGATAAAATGATTGAGCAAGTCCAACATTTAAAATACTTGGGAGTATTTATTGATTCACAATTGAAATGGACTGTACACATTGATTATTTATGTAAAAAGATTAGTAAGATGGTTAGCTTCCTAGGCAGATTAAGTAAATATATCAATGAGTCATGCTTAACAATGTTATATAATGCTGTGATTATCCCTCATTTTGATTATGGAGATGTTGTTTGGTCTTCTGCGACTAAAACACAACTAGATGTTCTACAGAAAATACAAAATAGGGCAGGTAGAATCATTTTAAATATAAATGTATTAGAACATAGATCTGTTCATGAAATACATGATATTCTTAATTGGAAGACATTGCAGATTCGTCAAACTAGACATATTCATTCGTTAATGTTTAAAATTTTGCATGATATGGCACCTGTGTATTTATTAGAAAAGTTTACTTTCAAAATAACTAGTTATGAATTACGACACAAAGATAAATTGTCTCTCCCAAAACCAAATACAGAGAATTGTAGACGTACTTTCTTTTATCGTGGTAGCACACTGTACAATAACTTACCTGCGGATACCCGTAATCTGAATTCCCTGCTTTCATTCAATAAAGAAATTAAAACGATTACATAATTATAGTAGCTTAGGATATAGTGAGCCAAATAACCGTGTAATAATTCAATATATTTATGTCTGTTTATGTGCAATTATGTATACGTGTATAATTATGTGCAATTGTTGAATTATGCAGAATTTGTATGACCCGCTAGTAATTGGGGCTCGGGAGGTTGGGTTGGGAGTATGGGATGGGGGTCTCAAAGTGAGTAATGGATGAGGAGGGGGGGGGGGGGGGGAGGAGGTAGGGTTATGTAATTGATAACAGAATGAGAGATTTTTAAAACTCTGTATGTTATATTTGTATATTTTCATTTTAATAGGACCCCGTGGAAGAACAGAACCATCGTGTTGATGGTTCTGAAACGGGCTATCCTCCCGATCATAACTGTATTATAATGCAACATACTATGTATTATTTTATGATTGTAATATGGACTATGTAACATCTTTGTATATTGTTTTAAGATGAATGTTTTGATTATTGTTGTATTTTTTAAATTGGATTCGGAAATAAAAACAAACAAACAAACAGTATACTATCTTGGCTTTCCGAATACTATCAAGGAACTAGCTAGTGCATGTAAGTTGAAACTAATCCTTATCTCTTTCATGTAGCCAGCTAGGTGGCATATGGAAACCAGCTGATAAGACTGTGTACACTTTGAGTCCCTGATCTTTGACCTATGAATCTTTCTACTCCACTGGTCTTTGATTCTTGTGTAAACAATTCGATTATTTGCTGTTCTGTATGCTTGTTTGTGTTATCAAGGAACTAGTGCATGTTAGTTCAGAATAATCATCTTTAGTTAACTCTTTCTCAACATGATTTCTCTACTGATTTTTGTATTTTTGTGTACACAATGTATTGCAGTTCTATACACACTTAAGTAGGGTCCCATGAGTATATGTTATGCGTGCGTTGCATATGTCTTGTATACATTTAGTGCAGTACAGTTTTTGGTCAAACTGAATTTAAAAACCCGAAACCTGCAAGTAGTACAAGTAGGTACCCGTTCGACCCTAACAATCTTGCCAATCCTGCAGGATTATACAATATTAAAATATATAACTTATGAACATGAAATATGTTTTTATGATATCGAATTATGGGTTTTAAATGTGATATTATGTGTAGACAAGGAATTGTCATGACAATGAATTTATTGTGAATTATGAATTATGTTTGTTGTATTAGTATTATTATTATTTTATATAATTTTTGTTGATAAATGGGATATTATGTTTGAAAGTATGACTTGTTTGTAGTACAAGTTGTGTTTATCTGTATGCTGTCAATGTCAGTGTGCATAATGACGATTGATGAGAAATATGAAAATATGATATTCATGTATGAATGTGTATGTTTGATAAAGATTGCAAATCAAGTCAATGTTTCATGAATGTTGTTAAACAAATGCATTCTGAAGGGTGTTATCTATCATAATGTTGTATAAAAAGTCCCATGAGAGGATGAATAAAAACATAATAAATTATACGCAAACACAAGCTACTTTTCTAAATACATGACAATATTTACCTCAGTATATCCACGGCTGAAGTAGTGGTCTCTGAAACTGGAATGAGTGATAAAACATTAAAAAATATATATATCCGATAATGACATTAACAATATAATGCATTCGAAGGGCCATGGTGGATCTGTTAGCATCTGATAATTACATGACTGTGACTCTGTACTATTACATGACTCAGTATTAGAAATTATGCAAACGATGCATGTTTTACAAGTGTCTTAACATAAGAAGCAGAAGGGAAGAACCAAAAATTATCACTGAAATGTACTTGCGATTATTGAATTTCCATGTCATATTCATATTCATGTGAACTACATTACTTATCATGCACTATTTCGGAAGCAGGAGTATTGTCATTATTTATGCATGATCATACAATGTACTTCAGTAGAAAATTTTATCAGAACTGACGTACTTCAGAAACGACCACCATCTTCATTTTGTGTCAAAACTAATATGTACATGGGGATCATATAATGAGTATGATAAGTACAGCAAATAAATTAAAATGAAACCGAGGGGAAATTAAATAATAATAATGTAAAACATAATTTGACTTACCACTGTGTTACGGTAGATCTTACACGCATGATTTTGGAAAGCTGTATGACAGATACGAGAAATAATATTTATACATACACGTATATGTGAATGATACACATTAACATTCATGTCATTTGCAGCTGATGGGTGTAATTAGCACCTTACAAACATACCATACTAGAACAATTCAAACAAAAGCAATGCAAGTACAGGGTATTTTCAGACATTTTGATACAACATCATCCTTCTGATATTCATATTTCATTTTTTTACATTTGTTATAATTTAATCAATTGTAAATAAAGTGAATTGTGATATAATATTAAACATCAAACATGATCACATAAACAACTCGAGTGGTATTTAAACAGAATATTGAAGCGTAAGTGTAAGTTTTTAATATATCATCATCATCAAGTTCATGTGACACTGTATAGCCCTACTGTGGTATTCACAAGAGCCGAGCATGTTGCACCCTTCACTCCGTCTCCGTCTCATTATTAGTCAAGGATGATACCCACATCACCAACCAAAACATTCTCGAAATCACATTAACATTTTCTTACCGTTTGTTTTCTTTTTGAAATGCAAATGATCCAAGCTGTATTTCTGTAAAACATTTTGCACTAACATTTTTTAAAAATCTGTTTCTTGTATCTTGTTGAAAGTAATTTCAAATTGTTTGATATGGGAGACAAACTTAATATTTGTTGGGCAAATTTAGATATATAATAATAGTATGTTTATTTTTAAACTCAATTTTGCTATGTCATCATACACGAATACTTACAGTCTCCCCCCTCAACATTATGTGTCTCTCATCCAACTGTACATCAATGTGAGATTCCTTAGTAAGAAAAAATGAACATCAAATGATTAGGACATGTATGTACTGCTGTAAAGTATGAATTATTTACCTTGAAATAATGAATATCTATGTAACACCTATGAAGGTGGATAATTATATCAGTGATTTGCAATGAACCATCATTTTGGTACGGATAATGCCCTACCAAATAACGATTTACGAACCTGTTCAGCTTTGCCAATACATTACAGTATTGTTACACTGTATACCCGTAATTTTTAGTTGACATGTTCATGACATTGAACATTTCTTGTTGAAAGTCTCATACATGTATTGTATCTACCCAATCATCTCACATGCACTCATATTTGTCTATCCAAACATAATGGCGCGGATTCACAAAGGAGGTTTGTAGGAGGTTTGCACAAACCATGGTTTGACCATGATCTACATCTATGAAGTGCCATTTGTAAATTAATGGAGAAAGAATCTGATCTCCTTAATTGTTAACAAGGTTGATGGTACACATTAAACAAATGCACCAACTAATGTTTGTCTTCTCACATGGTGAAATTTGCTGGTTAGCAAGCTCTAACAGTCATATAATTAAAACGTATCAATTGTTTTACTTGTATACGAACAGCAATCGATAGATGACGACCATGGTCAAACCATGGTTTGTCCAAACCTCCATTGTGAATTCGGGCAAATGCATTTTGTTTCATAAAACCTGAAGTCACATGAACTTCAAAAGTCTATACATCAACACAAATTGTTTACCACTGGAACTGGGGGAAATTTCTGAAAATGGCACAATATTATAATACCCTTTTTAAAAACTTTATTTGATATGGTCCATTTGGGGAAGTAAATTAAAACACTTTTTGAAGGACATTTCCTTAAGCCCTATCATCTACAATATACTTTTGTTGAAACAACGATACAGTAAAACATGTCTTAGTGGACACCTGCCTATAGTGGTCACAAAAGTGATCCCCTGCAGAGAAAAAACAATGTTATAGACATGTCCATACATATCACCTATCTAGAGTGGCCCCTTTTCTTACCTCCCTTGGGTGGTCACTATACACAGGTTTGTCTATTTGATGAATATGGACCCTAAGGGTGACTCACCTCATTGACTAGGTTATCTGCTCCACCTTCTGGGGCTGCTCCAACAAGGGTCCAGTAGTCTACCAATAGCTCATGGCCACCGGGGGCCTGCAACATGGAATAATTACAAACAAACACGACTTCAGTAATTCACTAATTAGAAATATTGTACTTAAATACAATATGTTATTGTCATCATTATGAATTCAAACTAAATCAAATGACTTCAAAACTCTATATAAGACAAGAAACAAAGAGGTCTCTACAAATTCACTAATTTCTACAAGCATGGTTACTAATAGATTAGTTGGATAAGGAGAAATCAGTGACTGAAACACAAATATCCACATGACCAACATTTTGCTTAAGGGGCCCAGTGATTCATTTTTTTTCTCACCACAATTGAGATTTGTTATCTTAAAATGGATCCATGGATTGCCGCTTTGTAGGAGAGTGTTTGATCTTGTTCCTAATAAATGGAAGGAAATGAAACCAGCTTCTTACCGTTTTTCCCTTAGTCACAGACTGGATGACTCCATACAGGGTAACAGAGCTCTCTGTTGCCAGGATTATAGCATCGTATGTCAGACACTGTGTGGGAGATAAAGTCATAATGTAATATATTTTGGAGTCTCAAATAACAGTAAGTCATAATGCAATACATCTTGGAATCTAGAATAACAGTAAATGTCATTTTCAAATAATTCACAGGTTAAACAAATATCGGTCCATAATATATTATATCAATACTTCTTAATCAATTTCAAACTGTGATATCCATTAACCAAACCAAAACAAAAACAAACAATTATTTGTATTGTTTGCCCTCAAACATGTTTCATATACATTTAAAGGTACCGTTGAGTATTGGTATTTCCCGAATTGCCCCCGATATTTTTTTGTGAGATAATGAAAAACTGACAAATTTGAAAGAACATACAATTTTCATGACAGAATAAACTGTATTTGATCGGTTCAGAAACGGCTAAAATATCCATAAGTATATTTGTATTTAAAAGATTCTTCACCGGTAATCACCGGGGGATATTTAGACTTTTTAGAAGAAAAAACAAATGCTTAAAGACTACTTGGAAACAAATCTGAATAGGTTTTTAAAAAGTCGTTGATGATATCTCTATTGAATCATTATTTTAACAAAATATTAACTGCACAATTTTTTATGAAAAATGGCTAAAACCAGTATTTTTTTAAAAGCGCCCTCTTGAGTTGTAACGGCTCTTTTTGAATGATAACAGGGGTTTTACTCAGTCGTTTGTAATTGTGTATACTTTTCGAGCATGGTGAAATTATAACTATTACTTTGTACCGTAATGGTGCTGGTTTTTGTTACTAAAGTTAAGTTTCACCAATACTCAACTATCCCTGATATTGTGTAACTAGTTTAGGATGATAACAGCTATTACAAGAAGAGTGTTACTGAAAGCATAGTTAACTAAAAATCAGGCTCTCCAGCAGATCTTATTAGAAAGGAGTGTTAGGCCAGGGAATGATGGAATACCCTTTTTGGACCACAATTCAAGAATGAAACAATGTTTGACGTGGTGAAACATCAATTGCCCTGTTCATTAGCTTGCAACGAATAGTCACGTATCACGTGTCACATTCACGTTTTGAGCCTTTTCGTGAAACAGCCACAGGTCACCCAAGTCTACGAAGTGTTGGGTTACCCAACAGTTTATTGATTTACTATATGCAATCCACGATAGCTCACGTAAATCGGCTCTTGCGTTAAACAAAATAACGTAAATTGTCGAGAACCAGTCTTACCTATACCAATTCACTACAAGTTGTATTAACTCACTGATCACTCACTCACTTACTCACTCACTCACTTTCACACGCATGTACATACAACGCCGTTAACGGCCACGCACAGACTAAGATCGCGTCAACTTCTGGCATAATGCAGAGTAAATGGTCCGCTGTGTACAGACTGTCCCAGAAAAAAACGAAACCGGGTTTCATGGCAGAAATGTTATGTTATAATGAATAATTTCCTTGATGATACATATATGTCTGAAAAGCTCTGTGTCTCTTCTTTCATTTGATATATAAATTATGGCACATAGTTCACGCATGACTGAATTAGAACGATGGAAAGTTACCAAGATTATATTTGCACGCAAAAAATTGCAAGTTTGGGTGAGGTTTTGGGGTGATTTTTAAGGGTAATAAACGTACTTATTTTGAAAAGGGAAAAATACCGCATACAAATTCATAATTTGATCTTTTATATGACACCTCATGATTAAAAAATAAATGATTTATGCCAGAGAACGAGTACAATGAAAACATGCTTGATTCCAGCCCAAATGAGTAACTTTCCTGATCTAGCCTGTTTCCCATGTTTTCCCTGATCCCCATGTTTGTGCAAATTCACTCATGCATCAAAGTCCATTGTCAGCTGCTAATTCAGGAAAGCTGAGCGACTTCTTACTCAACTTTCACTCATTTGGGCAGAAATCAGTCATGTTTTCATTGTGGAGTTTGTCCTTTTTAAAAATAAGTACGTTTACAACCCTTAAAACTCACCCAAACTTAAAATGTATGCGTGTAAATGGAATATTGGTAACACCCCTTTCCATTATTCTAATTCAGTCATGCTTGAATTATGTGCCATAAGTTGTACATCAAATGAAAGAAGAGACATAGAGCTTTTCAGACATATATATATCATCAAGGAAATTATTCATTATGACAGAAAATTCTGACATGAAACCCGGTTTCGTTTTATCTGGGACAGTCTGTATAGCAGCGTTCACTCGACACTCGTGACACGTCTTTAGAATTATAATAACAAGACAAATAATGCAAATGGTATGGTTGTTCATTTACTAGATGACAGAACTGCATATTATCGTCTCGGATTACACTGAATAATGCACCAAATGTATATATCATAAACATAATGATTGAAATTTTCGTCGACATTTTTTACCCTTTTGTGCATCTATATCTAGTCTTAGAAACAAGCGCTTGCAATTTAAGAAAATATTGATTAAACACTCAATTCACGTTTTGGTAAACGCGACTATTCGTGTTTTACCGGCGTGGAAAACCACAAAATTAATGGAAGGCCCTACACTCCGTAAATTAGAAACACCTGTTTTACGAAATAGTGTAAAACTTGAACGTTATACGTGATACGTGATATTTGACTATTCGTTGAAAGCCCTGTTCATTGGTCCAATGCCATGGAAATCATCAAGGAATTAACCATGATACTCATATTGACATCAAGGCATCTCTTACCAACTTGTAATTGAGCACAGATTGCAGGAAACCTGTTCCGTCCCGCAGAATAATGAACATCAATGTTCTTCCTGAAATACAAAGGAAAACAACATGAGCCAGTCACAAGCAAAAAAGCCACACGATTTCACCTTGTACATTACATGAGGAATACTAAGCAAAAGGCAAAAGCTAATATGGAACCTTCAACAATAACATTTATTTGGTTTGATCATACATGTACATGGTCAAATAATATGCCTTTATTGGATTTCACCTTACAGATATTGCTACCTTTGAATAAATCTTTTTTCTTTGCACATGTTTTTTTTTTTTTTTTTTTTTTACAAAATGGAGATAAGCATACATCTATTCCAAATATGTACTGTCACAATTACCTCGTCTCCTCAGCGTTTGAATCCATCCATTGACTTTGATGCGGGTACCGCGGTTTTCCATAGCATCTCTTATTTTGATCTGGATGGGATGAAGGTGATATACATGTAATACTAAATGTAGGATATAAATATGTGTAACTGTATAATAGGTGCTATTTATTTCAGGTCTTGCAAAAACAACAAAAGCACACAGGTAGTGTCATGGGAAGGGCAATTTTAAAGGCATTATAATATCAATTAAAAGGAAAATCGGAAAATCAATTAAATGGACAATTTTACAGAATGATAAAACTCACATTTCTAGCCAAGCTACAGCTTAACATTTTTTCAGCTGGAAAGTTGATTTGATTTGTTTTGTATTTGGATTTGTTTTCTTCATGTATCTAAACATAATGAATCTAAACACAACTAGATGTTGAATTCGTCACTTTTGACGAATTAAGGTTATACATATCGATTTATTATGATAAAAGGATGATTCCAAAAATAACTACTCAATCATCATATCAATAATAATAGATTCCCCCGCCCCCCCCCCCCCCTGAAAAAAAGAAAAAAAGAAAAGAAAGTAAACAAATATTGCCTTGGATTCGAACCCACGACCCTTTGATCTTGTGTCACAAATTATACCGCGAGACCAACATTAGATCTCTTAACGAAAATGGGAAATCGGGAAAGATACATCAGTGATTGCACACAGCACTTGTCATTGTAACAGTGAATTATTTGACCTTTGAACCTAATTTACATATCCTTAACGCCATTTTCATAATCCGATCTTATCTTATGAACATTTTTCCTTTCATTATACCATACATGTGTGCTGAATTACATGTCCGCGGCGTACGTGGTTATTGAGTATTCATGCTTGATTTATTTGACCTTTAACGGTAAATATGACAATGAAATATGCATTTTCGCGATTTGGTGTTAACTTATGAAATGATGGGCTTGCAAATCCCTATCTACATGCGAAATCTCAAATTGATAGCATAATTTCTTCAGCAGTTATAGGTCGATAACATACGTTTTGGCTAACCCTCAATTTGTAACAGATTTGAACTCTTATTTCCAATCAAACAATTCATTAGGATCCAGTGAACAAAACTAAATGGTGTGAATAGATTGCGAATAGAGCAGGACATCAGCTACGATATATCAAAATTTGGGAGTACATTGATGGAGAATAAGTGAGATATGGTCAAAAGTACACTGTGATCGATTTCAACATTGATTGAAATTGAGTAAAATTCGCATTTTCAACTTTAACCGTCAATACGATGACTTTATAACATTTACTCGGCATAAATGAGGTATGAATTCGTATCTACAACTCATAATCTATCCGAATATTAAAAGAAAATTGGGTGTTTGTGTATTAAAAAAAAAGTTATTGCCGAATACAAAAAGGATGTTTTTACCATATTTTGCCATTTTGCATGCGCGCGTAATTTTGAATTTGACGCGCGCGTACTCCGTTATTATGAGTCAACAATGACTCAAATTTATAGGGTGTGTTGAGGGATGTATAAGGAATACAAAACAAGTGAAAAAACAACAATTTGTCTATTCATTCGCGTTACGCGCGCAAATACGCGCGCGCCGACGCGCGCGCTCAGACATTTTTGAAACGCTTAAAATTGTCTGAAACATATAGTAAATTCCTCGGGTTAGGGTTTTGAGCATTTAAAAAAAAAAACAATTAATTGACGGACGCGTACGCGCGCGTCTCCGAGTATAATTGCACGCGCATGAGCTTAAAAGATGACTATTGACCTGATTAATATTGATACGAAATTTGAATTGAAATTGATATTTCATAACTGAGATATAATGATTATTAAAATTTGACAAAATGGCGTCCTGATGACGTCACAGTCAAGTGACGTCACTGAAAAGGTTAGCAGATCTAAGTTAGATCATGATCTATCATCATGTGAAGATTCATGACAATTGATTCATGCGATCTTGAGATATGCGACGGATAAAATCGGAAGAATAATAATAATAATACAAATTCGAACGAAATCAATAGGTTATACATATGTATATGTATAACCTAATAATAATACAAATTCGAACGAAATCAATAGGTTATACATATGTATATGTATAACCTAATAATACAAATTCGAACGAAATCAATAGGTTATACGTATGTTATACGTATAACCTATTATACGTATGTTATACGTATAACCTAATTAATAAAATACTATCTTCTTTGTTCATTACGATGACTGGGTGAAGAAAAAAAAAGAGCTTACCAGCTTTGCTGGAGGTAAGCTGGGGTCCTCCTCAATCTTGATCTTCTTGGCTTCCTCCAGAATCCTCGGCCTCTTCTTCGCATCCTCAGCCTGGGCAAAGGGCAAAGGTCAAAGGGGATAGGTTCACCATGAGTATAGTAACCTGACACACCTTTAAGTGCTTTAAACTACCATGGGAGTGAACACTGGTTCGGGTCTTCTTTTAATACGATGGTCATGTGTCCTTCAGTCCTTGGTACTCGAAGTTCAGAAACTTAGGCAGCTAGGTACAGTACAGCGCGCGCGCTGCAAAGCTGCTATACAGAACTTGGCGCCAAGTTCTGTATAGCAGCTTTACAGCGCGCTGTACCTAGCTGCTGAAAAGGTGTTCACGCGCATACGGATGCACATTATATATGCAGTTTGAAATAAAGTAACGGGAAAGACCGAAGAAGAGTGATGGAAAATCGTTGTAAAGTCTGCCAAATCGCCGTAATTATAGAATGACATGTATAGCGACACACAAGCTCGGTGAGTTAAAGTATTATAGTAGCCCTAAATGTATTGATAGGGCTACAAATGTCGCTCAAAGTGTGAGAATGTGGTGTTTTGTATTCGAAGTCAACTGATTTTCCGTAAGTCATTTCTACAGCGGACTTACGGTGTTCTTGCTCATCAAGTATAGATAGCGTCTATCGCTAGAATGCCGACAGTGAACATGACAATAATAATGTCAAAAAGGCCATGAAAGCGATAGATTTGTCGATCTAGTCCGGCTTGGTACGAACAGTCACGTCATGTTCACGTTCACGTCACGTGAACGGTTCTGTACCTTTTGTGAAACAGGTCACCCAAATCTACGAAGTGTAGGGTAAAGTGACCCAACAATTTGTCGTTTTCAATGCCGGTAAAACTCGAAGTGTCGCGTTAACCAAATCGTGACGTGAGCGTTTAATCAAGATTTTTTCAATTGCAAACGCTTGTTACTAAGACTAGACATACACGCGCAAAGAGATTTAAAAATGTCGACGAAAATGCCGATACCCCCTTATCAAATCTTTTCATTATGTTTATAATATGTACGTGCATAATTCAGAGTAATCTGAGACGATAATATGCAGTTCTATCATTTAGGTAATTTACAACCATACCACTTGCATTATTTGTCTTGTTATTGGAGTATTTCTAAAGACGTGTCGTGCGTGGATTTTGGCAAATGTTGATTTCCAGCTGAATTGCTACACGCAGCGGACAATTCAGTTCGCATACGCCTGAAGTTCCCGTGCTCGACGTCTGCGCGTACTGGCCCTTAACGGCGTTGTATGTGCATGCCTGTGAAAGTGAGTGAGTGAGTGAGTGAGTGAGTGACTGGCTGCAGTGATCAATGAGTTTAAAAGTAATAAAACAATGATTTGATTAATAGTGTTTATTTATGGTTATTGAATCGAGTCAATCTATAAGTCAGTCATTGAATCTAATAAACAATCAATTAATCAGTCAATCATTATAATGAAACAATCACACCAACCAATCAATATTAAATAAATCAATTAATGTATTTGACATTCGAACTAGCTACTTGTAGGCAGTGGCGTACCCAGGATTTTTTTCAAGGGGTGGGTGTAGGGGGGGGGGGGGGAATATTTCGTCAGACAAATTGAAGTAAGCGGGGGGAGTGTGGGTAGGGGGTGTCCGTAGAAAATGACCGCAGCCGAGGACGAGACCAGGACCGGTCACAAATTTCGAGGCCGAGACCAAGACATTTCTTGAATTATGTAAGGGGGTGGGGATGGGGGTAGGGGGTGTCCATCCCCCAGCCCCCAGGCCTGTGTACGCCTATAATTGTATATTACAGTATAGGTGACAATGACAATGACAATGACAATGACAATGACAATGACAATGACAATGAATTTTATTCTCAATAACGGCCCCTCACGGGGGCATGGGAGAAATACAAAGATAACACTTTTGGCGACAATAACACCTCAAGAAAACATTTTTTAAATGTACAAATATGAGTAACACAACTTTTATCTAGCACACACAATAACAATAGCACTAAGAAAAACTTATACATAATAATCCTACAAAACCTTGATAAATTCTTTAACTGCTTAATATTTCTAACATTGAATAACTGGTACATCTTATATACATTTGGCCTCTTAAAATAATGACCTTTAACTAGCTGCTTCCGATCATTCTGAAATGCAGGGCACACTAAGACATAATGAAATTCATCCCCCTGGTCTTGTAAGGAACACAAGCTGCAAATCTGCAACTCTTGCTCAGGCAAGTAGCGACCATTTGCTACTGTTTATGGTTTCCCACACCGAAATCTAGACAAAGTTATCCTATCTTTAACATCCAACTGCACTAAATATTTTTCAAAACCAACCACACTTTAAAGATCCTATAATTTATTACACAAACGATTCCTATTAACCTCATCATTCCAATTTTGCTTATTCATATCAGCTAACCTCAAATTCAAAGACAATTTCACCCAATCAATATTCAATGAAACGTCAACAGTCCAGACATTTGACATTCCACACCTATCCAAAATATGTTTTATATGTTTAATCCACCTCGACTCAAAATCACCCTTATTATACAACTTACACAACAACTTACAAACAATGTAAGATAACTTTGACTTTTTCCCCTGAACAATTCTAGCCCAGTAGCTAACCATACGCGACTCTACAGTATTTCTCAAATCAGACCTACCAAGTTCTCCATAAACCATACAATTAGCAGTACCACGATTAACTCTAAGCAAACTTTTTAAGAAATTTCTTATGAAACATAGGTTGGACGAGTTCGTTCACGATTAAATTTTACCGAGAATTAGTCTTCTCAACGACAATTTACATTAATTTGTTTTCACGCAAGCGCCAATTTACGTGAGCTTTCATGAATTGCATATAGTATAATCTACAAACTGTTGGGTCACGTAACCCCAACACTTCGTAGATTTGGGGTGACCTGTTTCACAAAAGGTACAGAACCTGAACGTGACACTTTGAGATTTGGGTGACCTGTTTCACAAAAAGGTACAAAACCTTCACGTGACGTGAACGTGAACGTGACGTGACTGTTCGTACCAAGCCATCTAGTCCGGATGCAGCACGCGTGGGAAACATTCCGGAGATTGAACCTTTGAGCCGAGCGAGCACAAATTTCCATGAATTCTGTACTACGTCTGTAAACATACACGGGTGCGAATATATCAAACGGATGATTATTACTGCGACAAATGTATGGCAGACCATCAGTATTCGGTGATAAAATATGAACTCAATATTCGTTTTTTTCACGAGGTATACAGTGTTCGTTTTCTTTCAAACTTTCACAAATCTTTCAATTGTACAGTATTTTACAATGATATTGATAGGATTGAAGTCTCAAATGTCATTTTGTGCAATATCTGACACTTTACAGGACTCACTTTAATGGTGCCATGTGAATAAATCGCTTTCGACATGTTTGATGGTTTTTTGTGAATGAATGAATCGTTTAATTGAATACATTTACTAATTATGCATGACTGGGTACATTGTTATTGAACATTTGCGCGGAATGAAATTTTTGATGTTAATATCGGTCGTCAAAAATTGACAGTTGGATGGAAATTTGTGGAAGTGGTCAAGAGATCGGACAATTTTTCTTTTGATAATAATTGGGAGCATATACCTTCAGATGATACATGAATATGGTCAGTACCTCAGTTGGAGGAACAAATTGAGCGACTGG